>JANFAH010000069.1:0-274881 GCA_024663395.1 Pisolithus tinctorius | reverse complement strand
GGGGAGCATTATGAAGCAGGAGATCTGACCGCTGTGAAGGGGAAAAACAGGGCACGTACTGCGTTTGGTGTTTCTGCCCTTTCTGGACGTAAATCTTTTCGTAGGCTGTTGACGTCCGTACGGGACCCTCTAAATCCGTGCTCGCACGAGTCGTGAAGGACTCAAACTCGGGGGTAGGAGATCTGATTGCTATGAAGGGGAAAAATAAGGTACGTACTGAGTTTGGCATTTCTGGCGTTTCTGGACGTGAATCGCTTCGTAGGCTGTTGACGTCCACGCGGGACCCTCTAAATCCGTGCTCGCAGGAGCCGTCAAGGACTCAAACTCGGGCTCGGGCTCGGGCTCAGACTCGGACTCGGACTCAGACACTACTGAGGAAGGCGATGGTGGTATGAGTGACGACGATATGCTTGGAAATACCTTTCAGTTGATGGATGTCGAAGTAAGCTTGGATCTTGGGCGCAGATTGATATCCCATACCGAATTCGGATTTTTCATAGACATCAAGTGTGCCAGAACAGGGTGGGGAGCAATCAGAGTTTGCTGTGAAGAGTAAAAATAAGGTACGTACCGAATTTGGTGTTTCTGGCCTTTCTGAACAAGGACTACTTCGTAGGCTGTTGGCGTTCACGCGGGACCCTCCAAATGCGCGTGCAAGAGATGTCAACAATACAATGACGGTTTGCACTGGTCTAAGTCCACACACCGATAGCTAATGGGCCTTGCAGGTTGCCACCGTTAGACCAAAACGCGGTCGAGTTGAAGATGTCGCTAGTGTGAAAGGGAAATCCAAAGTTTGTTTTCGCCTGTGGGTCGCTCGATCTGTGGCTTACAAGCCCTCATAGGCTCCAGGCCCTGATCCTCTTACTTTTTCTCAGCCTCTCGAGGAGTTTTTTTACGCCCCCTCCGCTGGTTCCTCAACCACCTCCTCGACCATCTGGAGGATCTACTCCTGGTCGAAAGACAGGCTGTCAGGCAGAGTGTAATGACAAAACCAATCAGCGTCCCCAGCCACAGTCAATGGTAGCTCGTTACCTTGTGTTCCAATTGCTGTCATTCTCACGTATCAATAAACTTAGAATACCAGCCCTGCGAGGATACGCGAGTTACAAGACCTCCAGGACAGCATCGAGAGTAAGATTCGAGCAAACATTTGGCAGGAACTTGGGAAGATCGTCGAGTCTTCTGTCGCCGTCGCGTTAGAGAAGGCACTTCCAGGTCTGACGAATCAATCCGCTGAGAATGGCGCCGGGACAAGCCCATCACAAACGAGTAAGTCTACCTCTAAGAAGATAAAGAAACTCCCGAAACCCCGAGCACCAAGTTACAATGAATTCAAGGTAGACGAGCCAGACACACATGTACCCCAGAACCGCTGACAAATTCCGGCGTCTAGAAATCTGTTCGGGAGCTCGGGCAAGAGCTTTTGGGCATAGAAGACCACGAAGATCTGCCACGGTCCGTCGGTCGGAGGGACATCAGTGCATGGGATCCCAAGAGTGGGCCATGCTGCACAGTCGAAGATTTTCGCATAGACCTGGAAGGTTTGCCACGCTCTGAGTGGAACAAATCTGCTGCGCTTGTCTTCACCCAAGAGTATCTGAAACGTCACCGAGGTCGCCAAGGAGAAAACCATACACTGGAATACGTTGCGAAGGCGTGGTTGACTCATGTAATGACATTAAGAACGCGGTACAAGGTCAAAGAACTGGATGACGAGGATAAAACGGAACGTAAAGCTCGAAATCGTCGTCGTCAAAGAAAGCACGAGGTAAGCTACTAACTACCTACACATGTTTTCGCATATCTAAGACTGTTGAAGCTCTACGGCCGTGTCTGCAGACTGCCTATGAATACGGGGAAATCAAAGATCGTGCAGTCGCTATAGTGGAATCGCTTGGCCAAGATGGCATGAGTTCTGATGAATCTGACCACGAAGGTCACCGGGGCGAGGCGACGTACTACATCCTGGAGAAGGACTGGCGCTCTAAACAAGTCACTGCTTGGCTACGAATGCTGGATTCCCTCCACCTGCGCCTCCGATACAATGGTAAATGGCAGACAACAGCTGGTGCCTGGCCACACTTTAGGACGGCTAGTTTAAATGAGAGCAAGGCACCTCCAGTGAAAGGGCTACCTATTGATTTCTACTCTCGTAACTGGTATGGGGCTCAGAACGCATTCGTGAGGGAGCAACTGCAGGCAACAAACCAATCTGATACTCTCGCAATACCATCGCAGCATGCGAAGTAAGTACGCTCGCTTGATTGTGCAGAGCACCTGACTGAACCTGTTGCCTCGACAGAATCGCAGAGAAATACAATCTTTCCGACCGTCGGGTCGTCCACGGACGCATGTTCTCTTGAATGGAACCTGGTGGTATAAACTTTCGACTCTTGCGCCGCTGCCAATGCACATGTAGATCATATTTCCATGATCCTGAAATACTAATGTCGTCATAGCCTGTCCCTTCAGCCAACACATTCAGCTAGTGCTGTGGAAACTTTTTTTCCTTTTCTCTTAAATGAATTGTATTGTGCGAGAAATGTAAAACTGTGAACTAGAAGATAGCACTGTCTCCGACGGCAGGTACCTTGTTTACGGCTGTGCCATCGTGACGATCCGTGAAACAGACGAGTTGCAACCGTGAGGTCTCCGACGCGTGTTATTAAAAAGCGATAAAGCGTCCGGCCGTGGGCCACAACGCTCACATCGAGTCGAAGCAACATATATCGATTCGTCGGGCTCGAGAGATCAACATTTCATTTAGATTCCATGGCGTTGAGCTTACGGTTACATTTCTTCCATGATGTACGACGATGAACGACAAAATTGAATAAGTCCCTTTGAGAGGCACGTTGTCAAAGGAAAACATGCCACATGTCAATGATGTGTATCCGTTTTCTTTCTTTTCGACCGGGTTCTGCTTCCGAAGCCATCGTATCCGGGTAATCAAAGCAACTCGAGGAAGATTCATGGTGGCGGGCAAAACGATGTGCGGCAACCCATCGAGCTGTGTTTTGAGTTCGACGACTTTCGTTCGATTTCGAGTTGTTTTTACTTACAACTACATTATTCTAGGATAAGGAATTCCGAACGACGACAGAGTGACGTTGTACAAACGCTCTGCCTCTTCGAGAAGACGGAGAGGAAGCAACTCTATCACAACGTCCGCACCGAAGTGAGCTCTAGAGCTCATGTTTTTTACCCGTAGAGTATAGGCTTGCGCCGCCAACCAGCTTCGGTGCCAGTACCGCCATCAAGAACGCGTGGTACCCAACTGGGCTCCGCTCTGGGTCATCGGCACGATGGCATCTTGCCTAGCCGAAGTTCACCTGCACAAAGACTCTTTCTCTGCAATGAACAAAGGTGAGCACGTGAGCATACTTCGTATAAATGGACCCCACCCTCACCACTCTTCTCCGTCTCTACTACACAATGTCTCCTATCACTCGCGGTATGGCTCGCAAGGGCATCAGGCGCTACGCACCGTATAACCTGCGTTCTCGTGGTCCTAACCAAACTTTCTTAGACCTGTCCAGTCTGCCGTCTACACCCAGAACTCCAGTTCGTCTGCCCAACGTCGCCAGTACTCGTGCTGGTGTCCCCGCCCTTCCGCCCCCCATTCGTGCTGCAGAGGGCAACCCCCTTGCAAATGCTGTGAGGAAACAATGAGAAACCTTCGAGATGTTTGCTGACCACTGACCACTGATTATAGAATGAGTTCATCTGTCCCGACGTTCGAAAGGCCATACAAGATGGCGTACGGCCGGTGTGCTACATCTATAGTTGCCTTTGTGCCTTCGCGGCTGAATCCTGTTGTAGGAGGTCGTTGGTTACGGGATCAAGCTTAGATTTGTTCGTGATTGCCTTGAACTGGCAAAAGCCGTGGACGAAGAGAAAAAGAATATGTGAGCATCGCCACGCACCATCGTGATCCCCTACTGATGATACTGATAGGCTTCGGGCTCTGGAGGCTGGCAAGGTATCTCGCGGGAGAGACTCGTACGTATTTTCTCTTCAGTTGTTGTGATTTATGTTCATGATCGTGATGAAGGACATGTTTGGGCAAGGCGCTGTCAGCTATGTTGAGGCATGCATGGAGATCGCGGCGGGTGTTATTGTTATGGCTGACGAGATACATAAGTGCGGATTTTCAGCAGTTGACAAGGAATAACCACTCACCCGTTTTGGCAGCATGTAACCTGCCAATGGCGCATCGTCAACTTCTAATACTTGACCTGCCGAAGGGCCCTGACAATGATATTTACTACGGGACGTCGCTCCTAGCTTGTAATTATTGATACTCGTGACGACAGTCCAATCGAAAGACATTCCTGCTTTCGGCGACTCCGGATCTGCGCACTACTCGCGATGATTCACAACTTGTTGGAGCTCGTAGTCCGATACGGTCGACAAGATGCCGGGCATTTATACCGGAGTTTTCACAACTTAAATACTGTTCTTACACAAAACTTCATGAGCTCAAAGCACTAATAGTGCTCTGTCCCGACGCTGTGATTAGTGCGAACGGCTCGAGGTGCGCAACTTGCAAGCATTCTTCTGGTTATACATAAGTATCTCTTGAGGACCGAACTAAAAGAAGTTTCCTTCCGGATCGTCCCGGATAATCTTCGGTAGATCTTTGTCTTTTTTCTTAACGACCATGGGGGGTAGGACTCACCAGCGCCCACGGTTATGCACCTGCAATGTTGTAGGCTGTGGATCAAGCACAACCTGGTGCGAATCTCAATTGAAGTATGTTCGTGGCCGATTGATCCCCAAAGCGATGTATGCACGCCACTGTAAACTCGACAAATCTGCCCAGTACCTCGCGAGTCCTGCTGCCGAACTTCAGGCGGATGCGGTCCTCACCATCGAGCATAGTGCCACGGAGAGTTCCAGTGATCCAAAGGATGCGGAATCAAATGGAAGGGATCAACAACCCACCTTCGAGACTGACTTCGATGACCAGCGCAACCACGTCACACCGCTGCACCTTAAGGATGAAACCATCGCTCTGGAAAATGCGCTGCACGACCTCATGCACCTCTGTTCTGTGGTCACCCAGCAGATCGTGTCTTTCTCATATGACCTGAATCTCATCTTCTCCGAGAGTGGGCCCATAGAACCTGGCGCCATTTACCAACTCTATTCTTCTCTCCCATCCGGCGCAAACATGGGTCATCGACGACTCTCCCCAACTGCACCCGAGAATGTAGCCATACTAGCTCACGAGAGTGCGCTGTACGCGGTCCTGGTCAGTCTACGACGTCTTGAGCAATTCCCCTCTCTGGAGGCCGCTCGCCTGCAGCTTTTGGTTATGGTAGAGATGAGTTGCACAGGGTCGATGCCATACGGCAGGCTGCTTGGAACAGTTTTCTGAGGAGGGACCTCATTGCGAACTTGGGACAGATCCAAGGTGTGGGGCGGTGTGAGGGGGCCGTACAGGGTGACGGTGATGAACAGAGCGAGGAACTTGAGCAGAGTTCGTGCAATTCGCCCAACAAGGAGTCCTATGTTTTTGTCAACACTGGTAAGTAAAATACCACTTTTTGCTATGTTTTCTGAGTATATTTGGAAGATGTCTATTTTCGAAGTATTGGAGTGTCCCACCCCACTGCTGTAGCCGGTAGTTTCTTGATTCTTTGCTTGAATCTCCTCTGTGGAATATCCCAAGTGCAAAGCAGGTTCGTCTCCGACAGCCTGAGCTTTATGATGTCCCACGTCATCAGCGACGTACAAGCTCCCGAAGATAGAAGGTCCTTGCTGAAATTCCCAAGAGACTACCGCACTATCTTAAACAACTTCGATCTTGACCCTCACCTACGACTCTATGTTTGCTGTCCGTCCTGTTATGCACTCTATGATGACGTTGACTTCCCCGATTTCTGCACTTTCCGCGATTTCCCTTCAAGCCATCCCTGTTCTGCAAAGTTGAAGCGAGAGAGGACGATATGCGGGAATCAGGTTATCCGTCCGGTGCGGAAGTTTGCATACCAGGAGCTGAAAGGGTGGTTAGGAAGGATTCTATCTTATCCTGAGCTGGAGTCAGCGCTGGAAGCTCCACTGTCCAACCTCTCAGGTGGCGACTTCAACAACGGGCGATTCGCTGACATCTTCGATGCCAACTTCATCCGGAATATGCAGGGTTGTGACGGGAAGCCCTTTTTCCGCAAAGATGATAAGCTTCGCCTGGTTTTTTCTTTGGCTGTTGATGGATTCAATCCTTTTGGTATGAAGGTTGCCAAAGGAACATCTTCCGTGACTGGAATCTATATGGCATGCTTGAACTTGCCCGCAGACATCCGATACAACACGGAGAATATGTATCTCTGTGGCGTCATTCCCGGCCCGAAAAAGCCGTCTCTCGAGCAGATCAACAATTTCCTTCGCCCGCTTGTAAACGAACTACTGGAGTTCTGGGAGCCTGGTGTCTTCTTTTCGCGTACGGCACGCTATAGGCACGGAAGGGTTGTTTTACTTGCCCTGATCCCTCTAGTATGTGACATTCTTGGTGCACGTCAAGTGGCGGGATTCCTCAGCCATGCAGCCACGTTGTTCTGCTCCTTCTGCTATTTACCTGCAGATATGATCGAGAATCTCGACGTGGAGTCTTGGCCCATACGCTCTGCCGAAAAGCACCGCAAACATGCAGAGGAGTGGCTTTCAGCAACTTCAAGCGAGCAGCGAGAGCGAATTGCCAGGACTTGTGGTGTGCGATTCTCAGCTCCTTCGACTGCCCTACTGGGATCCTGTTTGGTTTACAGTACTGGATTCCATGCATGCATTCTTCCTTCGTGCCATTCAACAGCATGTTCGATACATATGGGGCCTGAGTCCCACAGCTCCAGCTGGTGATGGCACTAATTCCCCCACTGAGAAACCACCTCCGAAGCCGACTGCCGCAGAACTTTCGAAAGGCCTCAAGGCCATACTTCAGACACTTACAGGCGATGCATGCATAGAATCTCTCTCCAAAAAATGCCGTAGGTCTGTGCTGTGGCATCTATGTCGCGAGTTTGACCTGAGGAGGGCTGGTACATCAGTGATGCTAACACGAGCGCTATTAGATTGGGTAAGTCACCATATTTCGCTACGTCTTCATAACCGATGGAAAGTACTTTATTAGCTTCAGGAGAGCCACGATAATCAACAAACGGCGAAGTTGTTCTTGCAGTCACTTCAGGTGAGTTTACGGTATCGGACGCAGTTAGGCATTCTCATACGGGTTTCCCTGAAATCATAGGCGGCAGAGGATGATGCAGAGATAGTTTGCACACAACAGGAAGACCGTACGACACCCCGGACCACAAGATGACTGCCGACTGAGCTGAGCTAGAACATGCAAGATCTAGGCTGAAAACTGCCAAGACAGTCAAGAGCATAGGCAATGGTGTGCGGGTTCCAACACTTCGAGCGCTCTGTTGCGAGTTGGGCATATCAATACCTGACCCGAAGAGACATGGAAAACAGCTCACCAAGATGGCGCTAGTTGACCTAATTGGCAAATGGGTGAGAACCTTGTCTTCGGCGTTCGAGCACATGTAATAGTATTCTCAGCGCATTGAACATGGCCTTACCGACGCACAAGGAAACCTGCCGGAGCATCCAGTTGAATACACCACTGTGGACTATCGCGAAATTCCCGTTGTACTTGGTCGGGCTGTTCTTGAAGAAGTATGGAGGGATCAAAAGCGGCTAGTTCTTCCTTCATCCATTTTCCCTGCTCCATCATCACTGGGCTTCGAAAAGAGAAAGCTTTCAGCTGACCAGTGGCGTTCAGTTGGTATGATTCACCTCGTCATTACATTGATTCGTATTTGGGGTCACTCGCAGGGAAGGCAACGGGATTCTCAACAATTACATGCATCTTGTGACTGCAATTTACATCGCTAACTTGCGGTCTACTTCGCAGGAACTAATAGGCCGTTACGTGTATCACTTCAAGAGCTACTTGTCGGGTGTTTTGGACTTGTATAAGGAAGCCAAGATACAACCTGTTCACCATGCTTGCCTCCATTTCGATAGACTGTTGGTTGGACTGGGGCCAGTACATTCATGGAGAACCTGGGCTTTCGAGCGTTTTAACTACACGCTTCAGAGGACCAAGACAAATATGCGCTTTGGTGAGCACCCATCTCAGATTCTCGTGTTTCATCACTGACCATGTCATGCCCCTTGAATCCTTCAGGTGAACTGGAGTTGACATTTGTCAATGACGCGTGCAGAGCAGCAAACTTGCAACTGCTGTTGAATAGCCCGCGACTACCTGCAGAGATGAAGGACCTTCGCAGCCCATTCCAACAGGCATTTAAGTCCAAACTTCGTGGAACTCGGCTGAATGATGCTCATGCTTCTGGAACTTCTGCGGAATTGAAGATTCTTCTTACAGACCAGCGAACGGGAGGTCGTCTGGCTCGTGTACACAAGACTTTCCTACCACTGGCAATGGAATACACGCACACCCAATCAGAAGAAGGTAAATTTACGTGAACTTTAAAATTCAAGACTGATGCCGTTGATAGTGATACGCTGGTGTGACACAGTGCAGCTGGGAGGAGTGATATTCCAGCCTGCAGCTCAGTCACAACGGAACTCGCATGCCATGGTTCAACTCCCCGGGCCGCACAGAAACATGGAGATTGCTGCTCAGATACTCGCGCTATTTGTTTTGAAGGGTGAAGAGGACGCAGCCTTTGCGGTTATCTCGTGCTACGCGCCTTTGAGTGACACAGATGCAAAACAGGACCCTTACCGCCAGTTCAGCATACTTGCTGGGTGCTTGTACTACGACGAAGTCGAAGCACCTGTTGTTACTCATGCATCCAACGTCCTTGCACCTTTTGCGAAGACCCCGTTCAAACTTGACTATATCGCAAAACCTGTCGTTCATGTACTACCGCTTTATAAGGCGAGCAGCCATCCCACATGAAATGAAGGCACAAACTAATGGTCTAACCAGGACATATATTCTCAAACCAATATTCCACATGATATTGAAGCCGAAGTACTGGAATGTACCAAGTAGACGGTAGAAGGGAATCCATATTCATGTGGTTGCTGGGGTACCTAGCTGTCCTAGCAGTGGGGTACATACAATGAAAGATATTTTTCTTTACTCTGCTGGCACACGTTTCGGTTTCGTGCCTGTGAGTCGAACGCATATCCTATGACTCTAGGGCGAGTACGGATGACATTAGGGTATAAATGCCCGGCATCTTGTCGACCGTATCGGACTACGAGCTCCAACAAGTTGTGAATCATCGCGAGTAGTGCGCATCCGGAGTTGCCGAAAGCAGGAATGTCTTTCGATTGGACTGTCGTCACGAGTATCAATAATTACAAGCTAGGAGCGACGTCCCGTAGTAAATATCATTGTCAGGGCCCTTCGGCAGGTCAAGTATTAGAAGTTGACGATGCGCCATTGGCAGGTTACATGCTGCCAAAACGGGTGAGTGGTTATTCCTTGTCAACTGCTGAAAATCCGCACTTATGTATCTCGTCAGCCATAACAATAACACCCGCTGCGATCTCCATGCATGCCTCAACATAGCTGACAGCGCCTTGCCCAAACATGTCCTTCATCACGATCATGAACATAAATCACAACAACTGAAGAGAAAATACGTACGAGTCTCTCCCGTGAGATGACCTTGCCAGCCTCCAGAGCCTGAAGCCTATCAGTATCATCAGTAGGGGATCACGATGGTGTGTGGCGATGCTCACATATTCTTTTTCTCTTCGTCCGGCTTTTGCCAGTTCAAGGCAATCACGAACAAATCTAAGCTTGATCCCGTAACCAATGACCTCCTACAACAGGATTCAGCCACGAAGGCACAAAGGCAACTATAGATGTAGCACACGGCCGTACGCCATCTTGTATGGCCTTTCGAACGTCGGGACAGATGAACTCATTCTATAATCAGTGGTCAGTGGTCAGCAAACATCTCGAAGGTTTCTCATTGTTTCCTCACAGCATTTGCAAGGGGGTTGCCCTCTGCAGCACGAATGGGGGGCGGAAGGGCGGGGACACCAGCACGAGTACTGGCGACGTTGGGCAGACGAACTGGAGTTCTGGGTGTAGACGGCAGACTGGACAGGTCTAAGAAAGTTTGGTTAGGACCACGAGAACGCAGGTTATACGGTGCGTAGCGCCTGATGCCCTTGCGAGCCATACCGCGAGTGATAGGAGACATTGTGTAGTAGAGACGGAGAAGAGTGGTGAGGGTGGGGTCCATTTATACGAAGTATGCTCACGTGCTCACCTTTGTTCATTGCAGAGAAAGAGTCTTTGTGCAGGTGAACTTCGGCTAGGCAAGATGCCATCGTGCCGATGACCCCAGAGCGGAGCCCAGTTGGGTACCACGCGTTCTTGATGGCGGTACTGGCACCGAAGCTGGTTGGCGGCGCAAGCCTATACTCTACGGGTAAAAAACATGAGCTCTAGAGCTCACTTCGGTGCGACGTTGTGATAGAGTTGCTTCCTCTCCGTCTTCTCGAAGAGGCAGAGCGTTTGTACAACGTCACTCTGTCGTCGTTCGGAATTCCTTATCCTAGAATAATGTAGTTGTAAGTAAAAACAACTCGAAATCGAACGAAAGTCGTCGAACTCAAAACACAGCTCGATGGGTTGCCGCACATCGTTTTGCCCACCACCATGAATCTTCCTCGAGTTGCTTTGATTACCCGGATACGATGGCTTCGGAAGCAGAACCCGGTCGAAAAGAAAGAAAACGGATACACATCATTGACATGTGGCATGTTTTCCTTTGACAACGTGCCTCTCAAAGGGACTTATTCAATTTTGTCGTTCATCGTCGTACATCATGGAAGAAATGTAACCGTAAGCTCAACGCCATGGAATCTAAATGAAATGTTGATCTCTCGAGCCCGACGAATCGATATATGTTGCTTCGACTCGATGTGAGCGTTGTGGCCCACGGCCGGACGCTTTATCACTTTTTAATAACACGCACGTCGGAGACCTCACGGTTGCAACTCGTCTGTTTCACGGATCGTCACGATGGCACAGCCGTAAACAAGGTACCTGCCGTCGGAGACAGTGCTATCTTCTAGTTCACAGTTTTACATTTCTCGCACAATACAATTCATTTAAGAGAAAAGGAAAAAAAGTTTCCACAGCACTAGCTGAATGTGTTGGCTGAAGGGACAGGCTATGACGACATTAGTATTTCAGGATCATGGAAATATGATCTACATGTGCATTGGCAGCGGCGCAAGAGTCGAAAGTTTATACCACCAGGTTCCATTCAAGAGAACATGCGTCCGTGGACGACCCGACGGTCGGAAAGATTGTATTTCTCTGCGATTCTGTCGAGGCAACAGGTTCAGTCAGGTGCTCTGCACAATCAAGCGAGCGTACTTACTTCGCATGCTGCGATGGTATTGCGAGAGTATCAGATTGGTTTGTTGCCTGCAGTTGCTCCCTCACGAATGCGTTCTGAGCCCCATACCAGTTACGAGAGTAGAAATCAATAGGTAGCCCTTTCACTGGAGGTGCCTTGCTCTCATTTAAACTAGCCGTCCTAAAGTGTGGCCAGGCACCAGCTGTTGTCTGCCATTTACCATTGTATCGGAGGCGCAGGTGGAGGGAATCCAGCATTCGTAGCCAAGCAGTGACTTGTTTAGAGCGCCAGTCCTTCTCCAGGATGTAGTACGTCGCCTCGCCCCGGTGACCTTCGTGGTCAGATTCATCAGAACTCATGCCATCTTGGCCAAGCGATTCCACTATAGCGACTGCACGATCTTTGATTTCCCCGTATTCATAGGCAGTCTGCAGACAACGGCCGTAGAGCTTCAACAGTCTTAGATATGCGAAAACATGTGTAGGTAGTTAGTAGCTTACCTCGTGCTTTCTTTGACGACGACGATTTCGAGCTTTACGTTCCGTTTTATCCTCGTCATCCAGTTCTTTGACCTTGTACCGCGTTCTTAATGTCATTACATGAGTCAACCACGCCTTCAACGTATTCCAGTGTATGGTTTTCTCCTTGGCGACCTCGGTGACATTTCAGATACTCTTGGGTGAAGACAAGCAGCAGATTTGTTCCACTCAGAGCGTGGCAAACCTTCCAGGTCTATGCGAAAATCTTCGACTGTGCAGCATGGCCCACCTTGGGATCCCATGCACTGATGTCCCTCCGACCGACGGACCGTGGCAGATCTTCGTGGTCTTCTATGCCCAAAAGCTCTTGCCGAGCTCCCGAACAGATTTCTAGACGCCGAATTTGTCAGCGGTTCTGGGGTACATGTGTGTCTGGCTCGTCTACCTTGAATTCATTGTAACTTGGTGCTCGGGGTTTCGGGAGTTTCTTTATCTTCTTAGAGGTAGACTTACTCGTTTGTGATGGGCTTGTCCCGGCGCCATTCTCAGCGGATTGATTCGTCAGACCTGGAAGTGCCTTCTCTAACGCGACGGCGACAGAAGACTCACGATCTTCCCAAGTTCCTGCCAAATGTTTGCTCGAATCTTACTCTCGATGCTGTCCTGGAGGTCTTGTAACTCGCGTATCCTCGCAGGGCTGGTATTCTAAGTTTATTGATATGAGAATGACAGCAATTGGAACACAAGGTAACGAGCTACCATTGACTGTGGCTGGGGACGCTGATTGGTTTTGTCATTACACTCTGCCTGACAGCCTGTCTTTCGACCAGGAGTAGATCCTCCAGATGGTCGAGGAGGTGGTTGAGGAACCAGCGGAGGGGGCGTAAAAAAACTGTCCTCGAGAGGCTGAGAAAAAGTAAGAGGATCAGGGCCTGGAGCCTATGAGGGCTTGTAAGCCACAGATCGAGCGACCCACAGGTGAAAACAAACTTTGGATTTCCCTTTCACACTAGCGACATCTTCAACTCGACCGCGTTTTGGTCTAACGGTGGCAACCTGCAAGGCCCATTAGCTATCGGTGTGTGGACTTAGACCAGTGCAAACCGTCATTGTATTGTTGACATCTCTTGCACGCGCGGATTTGGAGGGTCCGTGAACGCCAACAGCCTACGAAGTAGTCCTTGTTCAGAAAGGCCAGAAACACCAAATTCGGTATGTACCTTATTTTTACTCTTCACAGCAAACTCTGATTGCTCCCCACCCTGTTCTGGCACACTTGATGTCTATGAAAAATCCGAATTCGGTATGGGATATCAATCTGCGCCCAAGATCCAAGCTTACTTCGACATCCATCAACTGAAAGGTATTTCCAAGCATATCGTCGTCACTCATACCACCATCGCCTTCCTCAGTAGTGTCTGAGTCCGAGTCCGAGTCTGAGCCCGAGCCCGAGCCCGAGTTTGAGTCCTTGATGGCTCCTGCGAGCACGGATTTAGAGGGTCCCGCGTGGACGTCAACAGCCTACGAAGCGATTCACGTCCAGAAACGCCAGAAATGCCAAACTCAGTACGTACCTTATTTTTCCCCTTCATAGCAATCAGATCTCCTACCCCCGAGTTTGAGTCCTTCACGACTCGTGCGAGCACGGATTTAGAGGGTCCCGTACGGACGTCAACAGCCTACAAAAGATTTACGTCCAGAAAGGGCAGAAACACCAAACGCAGTACGTGCCCTGTTTTTCCCCTTCACAGCGGTCAGATCTCCTGCTTCATAATGCTCCCCACCCTGTTCTGGCACGCTTGATGACTATGAAAAATCCGAATTTAGTGTAGGATATCAGACTTGCGCCCAAGATCTAAGCTTACCTCGACGTCCATCAACTGAAAGGTATTTCCAGGCATACCGTCGTCATTCATACCACCATCATCTTCCGAGCCAATGTCCGAGCGAGAGTCTGAGCCTGAGTCTCCTTCATCCTCTTGTTCCTCGCCTTCGCCGGGTCCAACTCCAATGCTGTCACCAACAGCGGGATCGAACTCCTCGGTAGCCTGGTCGTCAGTGGTACGAATGTTGACGTTAGAAAAAGCTTCCTCCCCGTCTTCCCCGCCCTCGCTGGAGGTAGCTCCGCAAGAGACTTCCCTGTCATCGTCGTCGCCGTCGTCGTCTCTCTCCCTCCCCATCAGCTTGGTCATCAGTACCAGGAATAGATCCCTTCATTGACTCAGTTCTAGGGGGATCCTGCATGTCATCCGTGGCCTCGTTAGTGTTACTTGCTCCAGATCCAGAAGGTGCAGGCACCTCCTGAACATCTCCAATGTCTCCCTCCAGGTCCACGTCAGCAGTAGGCTCAGCTGCCAGGGGGTGGGTTGCTCTCGTTCTAGGTCCACCTCCCTTCTGCGTTTTCTGACCCGAAAAAAATCGGGACGTAATGTAGGAACATCTTCAGATTTGTCATGGTCGCAGTCGTCTTCACTGCCTTTCTCGTCTTCCTCTCGGCCCCTTTTTCTTCCTGTAACCTATAGGAATACTGGTACGCTTGAAAACACTAGACAAAAAAAAATCACCTTCAAATTATCCCCCTCGCGACGTTCATGCTGCGGTGCATTGGTATCTGCTGTGTTTGAAGCCGTCTGACGCACACAAAATCAAGCGTAAGTCTAATGCCAGAGACGACAATTAACGACGTACATTTTCTCCGAGTGCACCACGCTTATCTTGTTAAAAAACCCCACCAATGCGCCTGCAGATGAAGAAAGAAAGCGCTTCGTCGGTGACATTGGGGGTGTGGGTTCTTCCGCGACGGTATCCTCGATGGGTTTAGCATTCATGTCTGATGCATCCTGTTAAGACGAATGTCATGTGCTGGTTAGTAATTACAAACAGAGTTATAAAACGAACCTTGTCATGACTAGAGGCTCGAGGATGGCTAGGGGGCGGAGTTGGCAACGGACCTTGACATTTTGCCTTGCGACGTGCCATCTCTCGGCGTGTTTCGGCTGTTTATACCGTCAACGACGAAACGTGGGTGCAACAGCCGAAAAGGGTACCTCAGGACAGGGCGTCTGGCGCGATCTTTGCATAGGGATGAAAGGGCTTGTATGTAGGGCCGCCTGTAGGAACGGCCTGCGGCGTTCCACGCCGCATGCGAGTGCGGATATGTCGTAAATCGACTTGGGACATGGGTTGTATGAGCTCGAAATCCTAGTGGCGCGGCCCCAAGGGTGAAGGACCTTATAAGTCACGGAGGACACAAAGAAGAGGGGTTAACAAAGAAATGGATTTAGAGCTGTTCGGCGACATTCGTTGGGCTAGTTCCTGCTAGACTCCTTCGATAAGAATAAGTACACCATCCAAGGGGTTCGAAAGGCGAGAGCATTGCGACAACTGGTCAAGCTTCAAGGTCAGGATCTTGCTCGTATGCAGAACTTCATGCCAGGTAAACGTCGCCTACGGCAGTATTGGAAGACGCACTTTCCATTTTCGCGGTGTGGATATTGCCTTTGTCGTGGATTATCGGGCCTAACCGCACTTGTCAACAGCACGTTTTCGATCGTGGCGCTTTCGCTTTCGTCGTCCGGGTATTAGGTAAGTCCTGGCCGATTAACACCGATGCGGGGGGGAATCCGAGTGAAAATCGGGTGGCAACAGTGAGGGAGTGGCGTTCGCGCATCTTCTTATGATTGTAGCCTTCATCGCGAACTTAATCCAATCGGGGGGAACAAACCAGATGACCTTCCACGACGACAGATAAGCTCGAGTGTACGCCAAACATTTGACATGGAAACCTACTCAGACCCAATAATGCCGACCCAGCGATGGTCGTGAAACCCAATGGGCATAAGCAGCGACCGTCGATGAAACACGATGAAACAAGTATAGTGACGCAGGATGCACTCGTGAGAGCATAAGTGGCATTCCATGAAGAAGAGCCCATGCAAACGGGGGACGAAAATCGACGCTTGAGAGATCGATCCCAACCTGGAGGTATACAATTATGTACAGTTGAGGGTCATTGCTGCTCGAGGTTAGTGTAACGCCGGATTTATCGTTGAAGAACGAGGGCGATACTGGACATAATGAATAAACGATGTCATAGGACCAAGGGAAAATACGCACGTCCACGAATCTGGCGTCATCGAAGGCAAGATGCGGTCGTCGGAGAGGGTCATGACAGTGGTATCGTTGAGCAGGGCATGCTCGGCGCCACGAAAGGAAGTCGTAGCCAAACGCGAACGCGAGAATAGCGAAGCAGACGACAATACGGATAGTCAGGGCACAAGGTAGACAGAGTAGTCACGCATATGCTGGAAGGACACAGGGGAGCCTCGGATAGCTAGACAATAGTGGAGAGATTGGGTTGCGTAAGGACGATATCGGCAGCAACTCAAGTAGCGTCAGAGGCGCCCTCATCAGCAATGCCGACGTTGGCGCGGGAAAGAGCAAGTTAGCGTCGTTAGCACCATCACTACACGATGTTCGGGGAAGACACCAGCTAAACCACCGGCATCGAGAACGAGTTCATACGTTTGCCTCCAGGGGAAGGACCATCCTTGAGCACCTTGATCTTGACACCGAGAGCCAGAGCGTCGTCAATTGTCTGGTTGGTATCCTCACCGTGGTTCTCCATGCGAGATGCATATGCAGCGAGAAGAACAATGTCATTGGCGGACAAGGGACCGTGTGTATGGATAGTTTCCGACACCAGCAAGTTCATCAATACCTTTCTGCTGAAAATCGTTGGCGGAGTTTGAGGACATGATAAGAGCCTCCTACCTAATAGTGCCAGCTTCGACTAGCGACACCCGAGTGGCGTGAATTCGCTGATGAGTCATCATGTCTTCGCTCGAACACAAAGGCGTCAGTTTCGGAATCGTTCGTCCGGGTGAAATCGCATATCGTTTTCAAGAAAACGATCAACCATAGGTCCAGGTCCAGGATCTTTCATATCGCTGCAGCAGCCCCTGACCATGGCTTTCATACTCGAGCAGGGCTTTCATGTCGTGCGTCGTCGTCGTCTTCTTCCAGGCTCGTCTGCCCTGTGCGCTTTAGAGATTAGGCTTACATAATAGCGATGTTCCTCTGACAAGCCAATGGCGATTACTGTCGATTGGCCCAGCGGTTCTGGGGATGTCCGGGACGGAATGAAAGACAGTAGGTCCTCGCGAACCCATGCACTTTACTCCCGTTTTGGCTTCCACGAACCGTCCATTTTCAGATCAATATGTGTGGCATTGAATCTCCCTGCCCGTCTTCTCGTGATCGAAAGACATGAAGCTATCGGGTGGGGCGTCGACTTTGTCCCGACGGTGACGACAGCGATATCTGACCAAACAAATGTTTTGGAACCGGGACTCATCACACCCGAATTTCAGGCCGTCGGTCGCTGGCCGGGATGCCACAAGATTCCGAAGCCGCCCTTGTGCGGAAACCTTCGTTACACTTACAAGCTGATATATGGGGCCTTGATTCCAGTCAAGTTGGTTTGGTATACCTCGCCGCTTTCATACCAGCTCTGGTCTGTCAGTTAAATCTCATCTAGCTGCACACCTTCTGACTTCTTGTGGCACCGCCCATCGCCGGTTGGCCTAGTTGACCGAGTAGGAACAGACTACATTACGGTATCGAGCTGGCCGCCGTGTCACGGAACATGTAGGCGTACGCAGCTTCTTTCTCAGCGGGTCCAGGCTACCCTCACAATTCAGTTTTCCCAAGCTCTTGAACGTTCAACGCTAGAGGCTTTGGTTAAATACGACGACCAAGGGATTCGATACACTACATGCAACGAAATCCACAAAAATCGTGGCTGTCGCAGAGCGAATGTTATTTACTTTTCTTCTTCTTCATGCTTACTTCGTCGACGTATTATGAGACAAACACTATAAATATTTACTGTGAACTGATAAGCACGAGAAAAAATCACCGCATTGTGGACTGCCCGGGGGCGGGTGTATTATCAACAGTGGTCAAGCACAACTTCTACCGCTGGGTAAGTATCAAACAACGCTACCGTATAACGGTTAAGTGACCCCACAAAACTCGCGTCAACTGTCAGAACAACTGAGCGCAGACATGGTAAAAGGGTACGGCAATCAAAACCATGAGGTCCAGGTCCAGGAGAGTGGGTAGGATGCTGCAGAAGCGCATCTAATAGGCCAGTTGATGTCATCCCGTAGACGCTCAGGTGTTGCACAGCCGGATACATTGACAGGATTTTGGTCCAAGCACGAATGGGAATTTTGTCGTCGCAATCCGTGCCAAAAATGAAATGCAGACACTGCACATGGGAGGGAGGGAAAGGAGCCGGCTATATGGGTGGCATCCCAGGGGACGACACTGGGCCATTCTAAGGATAAATGGATGACATGTGGGACAGATGGTGCGCCAACGCAAGCAATCGCCTCTGGAAACCCAAAAACTTGGATTGACATTGCAGCGTAATGGATCTCCACCGTGCGGTATGTGGTTAGTCGACCACACGCCGCCGCAACAGACAAAAGATGATTCAAATCAGCGGTGCTATCTTGGGCACTCAGATCTTCAGAGTGAACTTCTAGTACCTGGAGGCAGGGGGTAGTAAGGGATTCCAGTAAGAACGCCGTATGCACTGCAGTAGCTTCCAAAATGACTGTGCGAAGACATGAAAACGATATTCTTGATGCGTTAGATGGAGGAACAGATTGCTGCAGGGCTTGGCGAATGACAAGGACCTGAAGGAGAGGCATATCCAGTAAAAACGCCATCAAATTGTTCAGAGACAATCTGGAATCTGCGGGGAGATGGCAGAGAGTGAAATTTCGCAGATTACGAAAGCCTTCAGGGTGGAACAGCAGCCAGTGGACCCCGAAATTTTCGATGTGCAGATGACGAAGAGCTGGTGCTCTGAGCTCGAGTGCGGGAATTGTTGGCCTAGCGAACACTTCGGGAGAGTTGTAGCCAACCAGGATGAGTGTTTTCAGGTTGGGTGTAAACCTTGGGATGCACGCCACCATTATCGTCATGTGTTCAAGGGGTAGGTGTAAGTAAACGGAGCGGACCCGATGTGGTGTGGCAAACGCCTGAGAGACATTGTTCTCCGCAGTTAGTACGTCCCGCCGATAAACAATCGATCCGAAGATATTCTCCGAGTAGTTGAGCGCGTAATCCCAGGAGACGTCCAGCAGATGTGGCATAGAACGCTGTATCATCATTGCCACCCACTCTCCGTTGTCGTTGGCAAAATTGATCGCACGAGCCCAAAGTCGGGGAGAAGTGGTGGTGATTACTGCCACTGGCGGCACACATGACTACAAGCTACCAGTGAGTGGCTCCCGGCTTCTGAGTCCGCAACATATGAAAGATATCCAGAAGGAGCTCCACTGGAAGGCTCATGATGGGCGAAAAGGAGTTTAGACCCTCATGCAAGCACCGGACAAGTTCAAGGAGACGCGCGACCTCTGCACTAATAACTAAAGGATCAGCAGCGCTCAGTGGAAATGATGACTGGTATTGGGGCTGTAACCGTGCATCGGCAGATCGCAATTTTCGGGATCGCTGATATCGAAGAGTAAATAGTACTGCACCAATAATTGAGATCACCGACAAGAATATCAGAATTCCACACTAACCAGGAATCGCGGTTGCCACAAACAGGATTAAGGACGGGATTGTCATACTGACGCGTTGGTAACTGGTAAATTACCAGAGACCAACGCGTCAATATCCTGTAGTTTCCTCTCTTTTAACCACCTCAAAACAAAGGAGGAGTGGCAGGGCGGAGAATTATCCCGACGCCTGCCACAAATCACGGGAACTCACCCATTCTTTGTTATGCTAGCATTCACGGCATTGCCAGACGGAGGCCAAGGTTATGGTAACTCGGAGAATGCCGTCCGGGCTCGGCATAAACCTAGCTTGCGACTTTGCTGAGGTGCAATCGCGAGACCACACCGAAGAGATCAGAGAGCATTCGAAAGCAACAGGCAACCTACGCAGATACCGCACCAGTTGCCTCTAGATCTTCCGGCCGTATTACACCTCAGCTGGCTCCCTCTCAAGCTCGACCCTCTACTACACATCCCGAACCCACAGACGTTTGACGGTCGGAATTCATGTTTCTGCTATGAGGTTAGCTCTAAGGACCGTTCGGGTAATTTGCGGTCAGACAAGGTTGGTAACGGGTCGCTAGGAAGTGGTGAAGGCGCAAGGAGAAGAGAATTGTATGGAGGTATTCTGCGGGGGGTGGTCCTATTGTGCATTCACATCTAGTTTTCATCCATACAATATCCATCGAGTAAGATATTCACAGATAACCAACTCATTCATATACTATCTGCAACACACAAGATTGACAGTAGGCGTTCCCAGCAAGCATCCCTTGTATCCTCTTCAAGTATCACCGATGAATGAATCCAACACAGGCACCAATTGGACTCGACTTGCTGCAAGCACCCCTCGCGTTTCCCGAGCAACAGCACTCATCCCATCCAACAGTCCATGCAGAGTAAAGGCTGGTACGGGCGCACTTGTGACATGGTTGCGGCATGTGGGACAAGTGCGCTGTGAAAATGGACGTCTTTCTACCTGCTTTGCGAAGAAACTCTCCAGGCATGAACAACAGTAGGTGTGTCCGCAGTCAGGTAGCCTATGGTTATAGCGTTGCGTTAGTGCGACTGGTCCACGGATCGATAATGACTCACGTGAGTGGTTGGCAAAGCAGGCCAAGGCATATGGCACAGGACAAGTCACGTTCAGCCGTAGCAAATATCTTAAAACAATCCATCAGTGGCTTCATACTCGATCGGCAGAATACATCCATTACCTTCTGGATAGCCTCCCAAAAATTGTTTCTAGTAGTAGCAAGCTCCCTGCGCAACGCCGTGTTGTGATCCATCTGAATCTCGCATGTGCAAGCGGACCTGAGTTGTAAATCATAATAAAATGGGAGACGAACCAGCGGCCCGACGATGGAAATCGTCTTTGTTCCAGGTTCTGCAGGCTCAAGGGCATCGTGAGAAATAACAACGAAGCCTTCATCATCGTCCATCCTGTCAGGGTTGGGGGGTCGTGCTTTATTCATGTAGCTGTTAAGGCTTCTTACAGTCGGAATATAAGAGTGAGCAGCTGGGGAGGTTGCATGTGAGTCGCATTCTGCTTTTAAGCATCGTCATCGCACTGCTGAAGCTTCATTTGACCTGGAATACGACCACAATTTTCAGTGCACCAACCCAACAAAGGAGGTCATAACGACAAACGACATCCTTAATACAAAGTCCAAAAAGCTCTTTATCACCCCTGTTGAGCTAGAACACAGCAAGGAGCAGCTGGCGAGATTACTCACACAGTGAACCGGCAGAACACGTAAGGACGAGGAGACACCTTAGATCAGTGTTCTGCTGGTCAGCGAACTTCACTGAAGTTGACTTGAACGTAACTTTCAGCGGTTTCTTGAGTCATTCTCTTTGCGTAGCAACTGCTGAGGCTGTGCTTTTTGTCGGCCAGTCACGTGTGCATGAGCCTGAGATAATCTACGTGTGAGATGGACTTCGGGCACTGCAAAACATTCAGTAACTAGTGTGAACGTTCACTGACTGGCAGAACATTGCCTTTAATATCACAGTGAACAGTACAAGATCCGCGAAAACGTCGAATTACGGCTGATTTTTTCAATACACAGAACCACTCCGATTCATGGACGGAGACGAGGTTTACGACAAACTAACTTGAGCGAAGTGGGGATGTTTGGTCGCTATCCCGCCGGCCCGGGGTAAAGTTATTGCGGCACTAATAATGTACTTATGAAGGGATCCCCAGTGAAAGAATCGTGAAAGAAAATGGTCACTACGGGCAGTGCTCTTCCTTCTGTCTTCTTTCTGTCAATATGCTTTATCCCTCCCATATCAATGGTGTGACCCCATCATGCTCATTCGCCACTCCAGGTTTAGGCGACGGCAGGTTCAAAAAGTCCATGCCTCCAACTCGAGTGGGAGCCTCTCCTTGTTAGTCGCCCTTACCTATCGCCGTTCGTTGCTTGTGATTATTCAATACCCTCGTGGCCTCCTTTCTGGTAAAGGTATGATAGTGCCAGAGAAGCCGTCACATTCTTTGTAGATATTCCTCCTCGGCCTGGCGTCACTCTCGAGCGCGATGTAAGGCTAGATGCTACCCGTTAGTAACTCATCCTTAACATCTTGATAGGACGTCCCTATCTTTCGCCAACTGTTCCCCGTTCGTCGGCAGCGTTCCAAACTGTACCTCAACCCCCCAAGCGTAGCAAGGCAAGTGGCAAGTTTCGTGTTCGGGTCTTCTCATACTAACCCTCGTCACCGCAGCTATATCACTTCTGTTACCCACCGTCACTTAGGTCGATCTAATTCGTCTAAGTATCTAGTTGACAAACATTCAAATATTCGGTGAGACTTTCTTCCCGACGCAGGTCTGATTTGTTCACACAACTGCAGTGCGATGGATGCAGAACTCAAGAATCAACTTCCAGTTAGTCTCCAACGTCAGTCCAGCAGGCTGGATCCTGCTAAAACCCATTCAACAAAACCAAAACGTGTGTGCCATCCTGCCCACACCCCCACTCCTGTCGTCGCTGTCGAACATGTTGCCCCTACCACGTTGAGCCAGGACCCTCCTGCCGTGACTTCTTCAGAGAAGCCTTCCGAGTCCATGGCCTTCGATAATTCAAGAGCCGAAATCCATCCCCCGAGTTCCCGATCAAGCCAACCAATAAATCTGGTTTCACCATCAGCTCCGCCTGCTGGCATCGACCATATACAGTTGCCGGAGGGGGAGAGAAGGCTTTCTAGGGTCTGTCCTTCGGCGAGGGACACTTATTATAATCCAACAGCCACTCATTTGCCTACTCCCACCCATCCGGCTCAGCAGCCACAGGGCCCTGCAGTCGCTCCATCCATCTTCCTTCATAAGCCAGCAACCTCATCATTTTCGCCTGGCAAAACCCAAACTAGGCCTGACAATATAGCTTCAGCCATTCCAATAACCCCTCAGTTATTTCCGAACCACCCTTATTCCCAGATACCAATTCCGGCCACCGCCACTACTGCTGCAGTCGTGAACTGGCCATTAAAGCGCACGCAGAAGGCCATCAGGAAACAAAAGGAGTATGTAACCTTCTACAGGTCCTTTTCAGAGGGACCGTTGGACTCACCTCCTGACGTTCCGGAGGCCTACGAACATCCTTGGAAAATTGCAGACCTATATGTTCACCACAATCAAACCGAGCGCGCATTCCAGGTCTGGATCAGGTCTGAAACAGGGTGGATCAAAGCGGCGGTGGATACCCACCATCCAACACTGTCAGATTATCGCCTCAAGTTGTTGGACAATGGAGAACTGTCCTGGGTTCTCAGAAAGACGATGGTCACTGACAGGGGGAGGGCGAAGAGGAAGCAAGAAGCCCTGACGATTATGAAGCCTGATATGTAATTCGCCTAGCTTACTTTCTGTACAAAATTTACTGGGAACATATGAGCACGGTCCATAATGGCTAAGTAAGACGATCCTGGAAGTACCTGCGTATCGATCTGCTGGTACAGCAGCCGGGCCTGAGTGTCGGTGTATTCCGAGGCAATATCGAAATTCAAACCCAGGACAACTTTAATTCCCTCACACTCATCGTCGCTTGTCAGGCTCTTACATGCCAGTCTCGTTCCCTACGTTGTAGGGCACGACGCGCTCCTTACCTTGTTCATGCAGTCACACATCGGAGTTTCATGTCGGAGGCAAAAGACATGTCAGGTTCAGTCGCGCACTCGTGCTCTGCCAACGTCTGGTGCACTTCATAGAGAATGGGAGTAGGTCAGGTCACGTGCATAGACTAAGTTTCCAGTAGATATCGTGTATGCTAAGTCAGCGATAAACTATGGACGATGAAAATGCCCGCTGGCACTTAGAAGCCCTCGATGATGAAGATGACTGCGATGAACACTACAACTATTACTCGAAAACGATATGAAAATGGCACTTGGACGTTTTCACAGGCGCCACTGCTGACTCAGCCTGCCAGCCATCATTTCCGTTTATTTACACTTATTCAAACCTCGGAAACCGCCAAAACGAAGCCAAAACGCAGGATATCAAAGCAAGCTGCTGTTTTCGGCCTAATTACTCGGTCAACGAAAACAAAACGAAAACGCACGAAAACGACACACGAAAACGTGCTGTGAATTCCCTGTTGGCGTCGTCTGGCTTGCCCACTTTTGGAATCATTTTTTTTCCCCTCAATTTTGGGTCTCGCTCTTGCCTCGGGTCGTCCGACTTCCTGTCCTCGGAACGGGCATTGTGTGTGCTTCCTTCCCCTTTTGATCATGAATTTTTTTACTCGCATATCTGGTGTTTGCCGTCTGTCTGGAACTGGCACAAGCCTACTTTTCAAAGCTAATAGTGATGATTTCTCGTCAGTCCTCACCCCCAAGTATGACATCAAACTCGTGTCACGTTGACCGGTGAAGACTTGCTTGCGCTAACTGCTGGTGCTACTACTGGCGGGTATTCTAAACAGACTGCTTGCATCATCGAAATCACTGATTCGTTTGCAGTCTATCCTCCTCTTGTCATTCATACTCGTACTTCTTCATCGGGGAACGCCTGAGGCCTTTAAAGCGGGCCTCTGCCAAAGTTTGTGTTCTGTGTTGTTATTCTCCCGCTCGCTTGAATGGTATTCATGGGTCAAGCAGCGTCTCTTGTCGATATCCAACGCTCCCGCTTGTCAACGTAGGTGTCAACCTCGGAGCTCTCAAGTCGTTCCTCCTCATTCTCTGCTAGGCCCATTGTGCCTCCGAACCATATAAATTTGACTGCCCCTGCAAGTCCTTTGTTCCGTCGCCCTCTGCGAGACAATCCATTTGAATCCCCTCCGTTATCGCCACCTCTGCCCTTCTATACTGCGCCGTCTGCTTCCTTGACACCTTCGCAGGCCGAAGATCCACCACTGGACTCTCCCGCCCGTTGCCCGCAATAACCATCTGGAGCCGCCAACAGGTTCGCATCCCTGCCACATACCAACCCTCTTCTGCTCCCCTTGACACCCCTAGTAGAGCTCGAGACGAATTCCCTTGTGGAAGCCTACCCTGTGCTTGACACCACGGCGGATTTTACGCTGGACGACGAGGGGTTCACCACGCTTGAAAAACCTCTCCTCCCGCGGTAGATCTGCACACTACAGGTAAGCTCCCTCCTATTTCCTACCTCGTTACTGCGGCGCAAGTTCAGTCACATCTCACGCATAGGGTATTTATTCCACATGCATTACCACCATTTCTAGCACACGTCACTCCACTTGAAGCTGTCATTTATATTGAATGAAATAGACACCATTTTCAATGACGAGGAGACCTTTATTTCAATGACCTTAACACTTTTTAGTAAGCCAAATGGACACTTCAGCGTCACAATATGACACTGAAGTTCCATGACAGACACTGTGCTTCAGCTGTTCCGACACTCAGCAAAAGTGATTTACGGGTTGAATTTTAGTGATTTAACTTTTCGTAGTGAAAACGCGGTAGGGTACGAAAAATCCACCCGTGATTGGGAAAAACATGGCAGGGATGTGCAAATCAACACGTGACGTGTCATGGAACTCCCAGGCCTGCCGTGGGCTTTGTTCTTTGGAAAACCACTACAATGCCAGCATATGTCGAGCACAAGACCCTAGTCGGTGAACATGGCGATTCCGTGAACACCGTTGCCTTTTCTCCCTGTGGGAAATATCTCGCGAGTGGTTCTTCAGACCACTCCGTCTGTATATGGAGCGTGCACAAAGGCTCTTTTCTCTTTCACGTTGTATTCGATAGCGCCATCAATATCCTCCATTGGCATCCCACTCGAGAAGAGACCTTGATATGCGGCTGCGAAGATGGCTTGGTGCTATCCATGAGTGATTTCAGACCCGTAAGTGACAGTAACCTCTTTCGGAGTCATCATAATCAACCAACGGTGATAAATTCCTCAGAGTGGATTTGAAAAGAAGGTTATCCGTCTGGGTGTCAAAGCTCCTGTTTTCTGTATGGACATTGACGCAAGCGCGAATCTCTGGGCAATAGGTGTCGGCAACCAAGTTAATATCACCGCTGGTGATAATCAAGGTGGGTGACTACCAAGAATCCTACGCTTCTCAGTCCAGTTAAAATCTGCAGATGAATATACTGCTGCAACTAGGTTACCTCCGCCGCCTAAAGTCGAGGCCAAATACACTGAGAATGACTCACGTATCCGACCGCGTGCCCTTCACTTTATTTGTGGCGGCCACAAGCTTATCGTGTCCTACCTCAACCATGGTATAGTGTAAGTACCGTGCGGAGATAGTCGTTTCAGATCATGCCGAGGCTTTCAGGGCATGGAATATCGTTGACAAGACCATTACATGGCACGTCAAGCCCCCCTCAATTTCTCAAATGTGAGTTTTTCAGGTGCACGGGGCGTGCACATTTGTATATCTCAATGTCACAACAGTGCGAGCTCCGCCATTCACCATGACATGAATGTCCTTGTTGTAAACACTCTGCAAGATGGTCTTTGTCTTTACAAATTAGGTAGCAAGAAGGCCATCTGGAAATGGGACCTTGAGGCAGAGTGCGATGTACAATGCCCTTCGTCAATTTCATTTCTGCATGGAGGGCGAGCTGTGGTCTCGGGTGCGATCACCGGAAATGTCCGTGTATGGAACATGGATTCGAAGGATTTGTATCAGGTTCTCCCGCATGGTGGTAAGTGCTTGAGTGAGATTACTCGGTTCAAGTGTTGACCACGCCGGTTTAGGTGACATTATGCAAGCTGTAGCGGTAGGCATAATGAGACATCCTATTTCTTGTTTGTGATGTGGTGGCCGACATCCCTACAGACTTATCAACAGGGTGCATGGAACTATATTGCAGTCAGATCTGCGTTGAAAGGGCAGGGCACCTATATTAAAATTTGGAAGGCAGACATCGGTTCGTACCTTCCTGACTCACGTTGGATGTAATTAATCTGGACTTCACAGCCTTTTCTTCGGATGTCGATTTCCTTGAAGAATTCTGGCATCGGTTGATGGTTCGTTATGTTTTCTTACCGTTGTAAGTTGTGTTTGGGTTCACTCGACTTACTGTTTTGGAGGTCGTATGTTTCTCTATGGATTTGAGTGATTATGGGCGCGTAGCGTTAGCAGTAGTGTTCACCATACTATGGGCCGCCGCCGCTTTTGCCGCCGTACGGTTAATGTGGCTGCATATCCCGTGGGGAGAGATTTGTGAGGGCATCATCAATTTTGTACGCGTGGTTGATTCCCATTCACACAAACCCAAACACTAACACTATTTAGGTACGAAATGTGGCATATATAGTGCTGTCGCTTGGGTTATGGTTGGCATCAGAGGGATGCCTCGTCCTTCTTACAGCGAGAAGTTTTATTCGTGATGTAGCTGTGGCGATGGTGGATTGGCTGCGGTCAGCAGTTCGCTCCTTCCTTGATCTACCTCCACCAGTCCATCATTTGCAGGAGTAACGGTCTCATAGTTCCCAAAATCTACCATTCTGTCCATCACGCATCATATTAAAAATCGTACGATCTGTAATTTGGTATCAACTCTTGCTATTACTCTGGTTGCACGACTAGACATCCTCGTGACTCATCATACTAGCCTATTAGATGCGCTTCTGCAGCATCCTACCCACTCTCCTGGACCTGGACCTCATGGTTTTGATTGCCGTACCCTTTTACCATGTCTGCGCTCAGTTGTTCTGACAGTTGACGCGAGTTTTGTGGGGTCACTTAACCGTTATACAGTAGCGTTGTTCGATACTTACCCAGCAGTAGAAGTTGTGCTTGACCACTGTTGATAATACACCCGCCCCCCGGGCAGTCCACAACGCGGTGATTTTTTCTCGTGCTTATCAGTTCACAGTAAATATTTATAGTGTTTGTCTCATAATACGTCGACGAAGTAAGCATGAAGAAGAAGAAAAGTAAATAACATTCGCTCTGCGACAGCCACGATTTTTGTGGATTTCGTTGCATGTAGTGTATCGAATCCCTTGGTCGTCGTATTTAACCAAAGCCTCTAGCATCAAACGTTCAAGAGCTTGGGAAAACTGAATTGTGAGGGTAGCCTGGACCTGCTGAGAAAGAAGCTGCGTATGCCTACATGTTCCGTGACACGGCGGCCAGCTCGATACCGTAATGTAGTCTGTTCCTACTCGGTCAACTAGGCCAACCGGCGATGGGCGGCGCCACAAGAAGTCAGAAGGTGTGCAGCTAGATGAGATTTAACTGACAGACCAGAGCTGGTATGAAAGCGGCGAGGTATACCAAACCAACTTGACTGGAATCAAGGCCCCATATATCAGCTTGTAAGTGTAACGAAGGTTTCCGCACAAGGGCGGCTTCGGAATCTTGTGGCATCCCGGCCAGCGACCGACGGCCTGAAATTCGGGTGTGATGAGTCCCGGTTCCAAAACATTTGTTTGGTCAGATATCGCTGTCGTCACCGTTGGGACAAAGTCGACGCCCCACCCGATAGCTTCATGTCTTTCGATCACGAGAAGACGGGCAGGGAGATTCAATGCCACACATATTGATCTGAAAATGGACGGTTCGTGGAAGCCAAAATGGGAGTAAAGTGCATGGGTTCGCGAGGACCTACTGTCTTTCATTCCGTCCCGGACATCCCCAGAACCGCTGGGCCAATCGACAGTAATCGCCATTGGCTTGTCAGAGGAACATCGCTATTATGTAAGCCTAATCTCTAAAGCGCACAGGGCAGACGAGCCTGGAAGAAGACGACGACGATGCATGACATGAAAGCCCTGCTCGAGTATGAAAGCCATGGTCAGCGGGGCTGCTGCAGCGATATGAAAGATCCTGGACCTGGACCTATGGTTGATCGTTTTCTTGAAAATGATATGCGATTTCGCCCGGACGAACGATTCTGAAACTGACGCCTTTGTGTTCGAGCGAAGACATGATGACTCATCAGCAAATTCACGCCACTCGGGTGTCGCTAGTCGAAGCTGGCACTATTAGGTAGGAGGCTCTTATCATGTCCCCAAACTCCGCCAACGATTTTCAGCAGAAAGGTATTGATGGATAGCAAACTCCCTTCAGCTGCCAAGCGCCTCTTTGGCACCACTTGTGTCTACAATCTATCCACCATACCACAACCCCATGTTGGGACTCGAAAGTGTCCACATCGAAGTTGGAGGCGAAGCGACGATCACTAGAATTTGGAGAGTCATAGCATGTCACAAGTTCGAAGCAGCGTGTTTGCACTCACTGAGCTCGAGAGCTCATGTTTTTTATCCGTAGAGCACAGGCTTGCACCGCCAACCAGCTTCGGTGCCAGTGTCGCCATCAAGAACCCATGTTACCCAACTGGGCTCCGCTCTGGAGTCATCGGCACGATGGCATCTTGCCTAGCCGAAGTTCACCTGCACGAAGACTCTTTCTCTGCAATGAACACAGGTGAGCACGTGAGTATACTTCGTATAAATGGACCCCACCCTCACCACTCCTCTCTGTCTCTACTACACAATGTCTCCCATCACTCGCAGTATGGCTCGCAAGGGCATCAGGCGCTACACACCGTATAACCTGCGTTCTCGTGGTCCTAACCAAACTTTCTTAGACCTGTCCAGTCTGCCGTCTACGCCCAGAACTCCAGTTCATCTGCCCAACGTCGCCAGTACTCATGCTGGTGTCCCCGCCCTTCCGCCCCCCATTCGTGCTGCAGAGGGCAACCCCCTTGCAAATGCTGTGAGGAAACAATGAGAAACCTTCGAGATGTTTGCTGACCACTGACCACTGATTATAGAATGAGTTCATCTGTCCTGATGTTCGAAAGGCCATTCAAGGTGGCGTACGGCCGGTGTGCTACATCTATAGTTGCCTTTGTGCCTTCGTGGCTGAATCCTGTTGTAGGAGGTCGTTAGTTACGGGATCAAGCTTAGATTTGTTCGTGATTGCCTTGAACTGGCGAAAGCCGTGGACGAAGAGAAAAAGATCATGTGAGCATCGCCACGCATCATTGTGATCTCCTACTGATGATACTGATAGGCTTCGGGCTCTGGAGGCTGGCGAGATTATCTCGCTGGAGAGACTCGTACGTATTTTCTCTTCAGTTGTTGTGACTTATGGCCATGATCGTGATGAAGGACATGTTTGGGCAAGGCACTGTCAACTATGTTGAGGCATGCATGGAGATGTTATGGCTGACGAGATACGTAAGTCATGATTAATATTGTTAGCAACCACTCTGGAACAGATCACATCAGACGCATGCCCAGCTCTTTTCCCCCCTGCTGTGGAACAAAGCGGTAAGTAGTAGGTGCACTGACAAAGGTGCAATCCTTTGGCGACGCGTGGAATATGCACCATTCTCTCACCGGCGGCGTTGTGGTGTCGGACTGCGTTCGTGGGCCCGCCCCCCTCGTTTCAGGGTGATATCAATGTACTGCACTTGTTCTCCACTAACCCCCATCCAGAATTGCCCCTTCGTCGCCTTCCTGCTTGCCTACCACTTCTTCGTTGTCGCATTTCTCCTTTATCTGCATCAAGTTCTTCCATCCATCCACGGTTGGTGGACAAAGATTTCATTCCTTTATATACGACGACAGAGATCCGCTCTGACCAACGAAGTGTTGAAACTACAGGGAAATGGGGTGTATATAAGATCTACAAGGCTGTTGAAGCCTCAAAGGCGAAGAAACCACGATTCAGTTCCTGCTCCATTGCCTAGTCCTCCCTCTTCTGCTTTCCAAGCACCTTCTTGGACACAGCCTGTTCGGCAAGGAAACGGTCCAGCGCATAGACGGCGGCCTGAAGGCTATTGCGGAAAGTTAGAATGGAATGGAAGTCGACGCCCGGGTTAGGCGCAACGGTCTCGGTGACGGGAACATTGTCGGCTGGGATATCAGGAGGGGGATGAGTGTTGAGGGAGAGTAAAGCAGGGTCGATGGTGGAGGGCATGGCGACGGCAGCAGGAGCAGCCCATTCGGGGGGCGAGCCGTTGGGAGAAAAGTTCTAGGGGCAAGTCAATATCGACGGACTAGTACGCAAGCGGAATGGCAGACATACCACCAAGTTATACAAATCCCTGAGCACGTCTGTCACTGCCTCAGTGGTCTCGGGCACGTCAATGGGAGTCGAAGCGCCATCGGGAGTTTTGAACGCGTTGGGGGACATGGGTGGGGCAGGGAAGGGGTAGAATTGAAGTCGCTGAGTGTAGAAGAGGAGAGTTCGTGTTGAAGTCGCCGAGCGTGGAGGGGGAATCGACAGTTGTGCCACATGAGACCAACAGTCGACTGTCAGCGAGGGGAATTCGTGAATGAGGCACAAGGTGAATTTCGTACGACGCGGGAACAGAAGCTACTAATTGAATGAGGTGCTGGACAAACGGAGACTGTGAGGATGCAGGAGTGCTGAACATATTCGAGGTGGATACGCTACTGACAACAGTTTACTGGTATACGATAAGGCGTCAGGAAACAAAATGAGCGTTGGCGATGCTTCGCATCCGCGGATACAACAAACGCATTGCTGGCCAGTCGAGGTCGCGATGGCACGCATTCGAGTCAGACGAGTATTGGGAAGTTGGGCATACCGTTTCACCGTTGTACCCGATCCATCACGCACTTACCTGGTCACTTTTTTTCCTTGACGTCAGATCTTTGTACAGAACGCAACATCTGGTTTTGTTTTCCTTCACGTTCGCGTGCGTGGATATAAAACTCACAATACACGTTGTGAGCAAGACGAGGTCTGTACTCGACCGGCTCTTTGCAACTTTCTATTCTGCCCACGGTTCGACCCTCTATACATGCTTTTGTCCAAAGGGACACCCCGTCATCTTCCCATTCTCAGGTACCCTACAATGCCGGTAATCAGTCTTCTCCAGCACACAAGTAATGCGCAACTTAAAAAGTGGTGCGCAACTTTTGCAGTACACCAATGCTTTTAATATACCAAAGCCCTCTGGGCGCTCCTGGACGCATTTGGAGAAAGCTCGACCGTGGGTGATGAATGGGCAACCAGCAGGCAATTCATATAAACCATACATCATACTTTACATTTCAATCCACATTTCGTCCTCATCCCAAGGTATTTATTGTTTGTGCACATTTGGAACCTTGGTCAACACACGAATATAGTCCATTCTTGAGCTTGATATTTTGTTGAAGTTGTAATGTGAAGATGAAATTGGAAGTTCGCACCCATCTTCGAAGCACTACCAAACTTAAAGCTAACATTGACATTCTGACGCTCTCGATACATGTGCATAAACTTGAAGTATCAGCAAACATTGAGGCATTCACAAAACTTCAAGTTTTGCCTTTGAAGAATTGTCAAATTAATTTTCAAGTACAGTCTTTACATTTTCTACTACATTAAAACTTTGCTTAACTCTCCAAAATTCGTTGTGTGACTGTCCCAGTCAACCCGAAGGCAGCTCGACTACACAAGAACCCATGGTCATGAGAGGGGAGGCGAGACAACGACACATCGACAGACAACGGCCGCTCAGAATGCCACGAAATGCCAGGTGATGGCAGAGGGGAATGCAACGAGCACGGCGCAAAACGAACAGAGGAAATCCACACTCCTTGTCCTGAGATATCTGCAAAACCGTCTAAAGGTGTCCTCATCACCAAAAAAAAAAGAATATCACCACAAGTTCTGCAGCGACGACGACGGAAAGAGTACCATTCAGAAGATCTAGAATAGGAGCACCAAGCTCCCGAAAAGTGAGAAGTCGGGCCCAGGAATGGGTGAGATGTCACATACATGATGTTGTTGACGGGAAAGGGGGGACCATCGATCGAAGACGAGTTCCCTAACTGGCACGGAGACAGGCATATCTCTGCAACGGTGGTAGCAAGTGCGATGTACAATCCACCATCGGAAAGCCTTCGATGAGTAGTGCACAATCCAAAGAACGCGAGAGGAACAACCGTGAAACGCATGAGACATGCGAGATAACGTCCTGGGGGAAGGAGTGAGGTGACCCTCGAACGGCAATGGCTGGGGTGACTGACACGAAACTCTGGGATGCAGTAGAGGACTCCAGGGAAATCAGGGAGAAAGAGAAAACCCACCGATTGGATCACCCAATCCTGAGTTATATGCCAAACCATCTTGAAACCCTGCAAACAGAAAAATGGGAGTATCTTGACAACGAGTGCACGGAATTGGATGAACAAGGGCTCCCCAAAAATGGGTCAGTGAGAGGGATTTGTGGCTCAGAAAGCGAGAGAAGGGGCGCGGAGATGTGTGAGGTACGACAAGAGGACCTCAAGGGTGGGCCTTGCCACAAAAATGCGAATATCTCTGTAACATATGCACCAATCAGAATGATCCAGGCATCACCAAGGAGTCGTCATCGAGCAGTATGATCCTGAAAAGAGGCGAGAGACGCGTCGGAGAAACGAGCGAGATACGGCCCCAAGATGATGGGGGTAACTCCGGGCAAGCGAACAAGCGGGTGACAACCTCAGGATAACGGCTAGGGTGATCAACACGAGCCTCAAGAAGGCGGTAGGGTACTTGCAGATAAACGCGGAGAAAAAGGAATCACCATGATTGGACCATCCGATCCTGAGCTACACACGAAAATGTTTCACTGCCCTCCAAACACGAAAATGGTGATATCTCAACAACGGCTGCACGGAATTAGACGAAAGAGGTCTCCCCAGAGAGATCTCGGCGAGGGGAACGAGCATTCCGAAAAGCGATAGGAAAGGCGCAGAACTGCGTGATCTACGACTCCAGGATCTCGATGGTGTGCCTTTCGTGCAGAGCTGTCCCAGCTCAACCGCCCCCAATATATCACGTGACATGCCGGCGGTATTCCAAATTAGGAATGTCGGGGGAAGCGTTAGGTGTAGACGAGGCAGTAAAAAAAATACCAGTGATGCACTCCATATGTGTGCCATAAATATAATAGATGTAAGTCGTGCTGCGTCTCTCGCTTTTTTGCAGGATGGCGATAGCTTCCTGTTGATCATAGGATCTTCCTGACAGGCCAAGCAGTTCCAGAGTTATTTGCATATTTGTGGGAAGGCCCACCCTTGAGGTCTCGTCGTCGTATCTCGCGTGTTGCTATGCCGTTTCTCTCGCCTTTCGGGTCGTTTGTTTCCCTCACTCAGCCCTCGCTGGGGACGCCTCATTCATCCAATTCCGTGTGGTTGTTATAGAGATATGACCGTTTTCGTGTTAGGAGTGCTGTGCGATGCTTATGTGCATACCTCGTGACTGAATGGTCAGGTTAGTGCGGTTCCCTTTTCTCTGCACTCTTATAGGTGTTTCCTACCATCTCCCAGTGTTTTGTGTTGATCCCCCCAGCCATTGTTGTTCAGGCGACTCTCCTCTCCCCACCTTTGAGGACTTGAGATCATATCTCACGCGTTTCTCCGCCGCTCCTCTCGGTTTTTGGGCAGTTTGTTCCCTTCGCTTAACCCTTCCTTGGGATACCTTTTTCATCCGGTTCCGCGCAGTCATTGTCGAGATATGCCTGTTTTTGTATTCAGAGGGTGGTGAGCCACTTTGGGTATAGCTCTGGATTGGGTGGTCGAAATGGCATGATTCCTTTTTCTGGTATACGTCTGCAGGTTCCCTACCATCTGCCATAGCTTGGTGTTGATCCCCCCAGCTGTTGTCACTCGAGGGTCTCCCCTCTCCCTCCCCTAGGTGATACCTCACCGGTGTGTACGCAATAGTTCGCCCATTTCGCCGTCCTACTTCTCGCTTTTTCAGATTATGGTACTAATCAACGAGACCTTTCGAACGGGGTATAGTTTATGTCCTTTATTTCTGTTGCTTTCCTTTCTGACTTACAACTACTGTGTTTTTGCCTCATTGCCTGTACGCATTTTTGCATGCTTAGTCAGCACCCAGTAATATATGTGCATACAACTTTTTATTATACAAAAATAATAGACAAGTTGCAGCTTAGCCAGAGATGACAGACATTTGGAGCAGGCATCTGTAGGCTCAGGGCCTAAGATAACAAGGGTTGTATTGTACAAAACATGTGCATGTCAGACTTGGAAGACACCAAACAACACTGCAAAAAGATGTGGCTGGTATGTCATGTGACATCATGTGACATATTGGGGGGTGGTTGAGCAAGGGAAGGTGCAGTGCAGGGTGCAGAATAACTCACAGCAAAGTGGGGTTGACTATGTAGGATTGTGGATAACATAACTGTTGCCCGATGGGTTGCTGTATGTATGGTCAGAGAAGGAGGTATGAGCCATCTTTGATAATGTGGAGGATGGGTGGCACACATGATGAAGTAGAGCTGCAGACTTGTCCCCTGGCCAAGTGTCCAAACAGTGTCAATGAAACCCATGTGATAGAACATTGAATTTTTGGTAATTATTTTATAACATGCTCCAGCATATACTCTCACCAGATAAACTCATAACTGATGGCAATATCAATATACAGCACACCTTCTCATAATGCATTTGCTACTGATGCATAAATCTCATTTTGCATGACCTTTTGGGTGATTCCACAGTGGAATGCAGGGTAATGTCACATTTTTGCATAAATACTAATGCATAGGATCTGGATTGATATTATGCAGTATGAGGTGCTCTGTTGGCAGAGGGGAAGTCCACTGAATGGGGCTGAGCCACTGAACTTATAATTAAAATTCCTGCATCTCATCCATCACCACAACTTACAACCACTGAGGAAGAACTTAAGGACTCCATGAAAACACTACAGGAGCACAAGCACATCTTCAGTGTACCACTGACCATTGACAAGATTCTTACACCACAGGAAGAAACTGAAATTGGTGAGCACATGTATCAATTCAAAAATGATGCAGCCAACACTACAACAGTCTGGTACCAGATGGCTGTTGAATGTGGTAAAATTATCAGTCAATTTGGATGACAAAGATGTCCAGCCCACATTAGCCTCAATATCACCTGCAGAGATTGTGCTGTTGTGTGAAAAAATTGAAGCAGCTTGCATCAGTTAGAGTCATGCAAACACCTCTTTGGAGTTGATAAGACATGTTCATAAGTTCCATGGTGAGATGTATTGGGAGGAAATGCAGAATGTGAAGCAGACTACATTGGACTACTATTGGAGGCCATAGGTAGACTGTAGATGTCACACATGTCACACTGTTACACATTTGGTGCTGAATGAATCTCATCTTGCATCTCAGAAAGGCTGGTGCAACACATATGCATTATGAAAAAGTCTACTGTACAAGTGACAGTGACACATCCCACTGTCCATGATGTATGCACATTCAGCTATGTATGTATGTTCCATGACATAACAAATGCAAAAACCCCAATGCATCCATTCTCCCCCCCCCAACCCACATAATTGGAGTTAATGGTCCAGTATGATCATTGAAGACAAAGAGTTTACTGACCTGGCCTGATGGCATCCAGGAATATATAGCCTGTGACTTTTTTGTGGATGGCCCCATCCTTGTCCAGCTTGAAGATCAAGTTACAGAAATTCATTGCTCATGCCCTTCACTGCACCAAACTCCATCCATCAGTCCACCCACTGGTGCCAAGAGGTATGGTGATCCAGATATGGCATGCTGGGAACCACACCCTCACTCATACAGGACATCCTGTGGTCCTCAATCATGGGGAACATGAACTCTAAAGTCACTGGTATGTTGATGACCCTCCTGCAGGAAAAAAAAAAGTTTGGCATTTATTGAAAGCCTCATGGTTGGAATTGACCTTGGTACAACAAGTTCATCATTTCCATCATAGAGGGCAAGCAGGCATGTGTGACTGAGAACTCCAAAGGTGCCTGGACAACCCCATCAGTAGTGGCCTTCACAAAACATGGGGAGCATCTCATTGGCCTGCCTGCCAAGTGTCAAGCAGTGGTTAATCCATCAACACTGTCTTCACATTTAAGGGCTTGATTGGCTGCAAGTTCAAGGGTGTGGATGTCCAGGAGGACTTGAAGCACTGGTTAGTACATGCAACAACTGTCAAACAGGACAGCATCTTATATTGTCTACAGAACATTCAAAATTGCTGAGAAGTCAGATGCTTGACCAGCTGTTGAGGTTGACATTGGTAGCAAGAGCCAACAATTCATATGTCATGGCAAATGTTTTGATCAGTAAGACAACTCATGTTCTCTCCAGAGTGCTGAGGAACTGTCATCCATGGTACTTACAAAGATGCATGAGACTGCTGAGCAGTTCCTTGACAAGAAAGTCAAGTAAGTTTCATGCATATCATTTAGGAGTTCCCCAGTGTTGACAGCTATGATTAGCCATGCAGTCATCCATTACACAAACAATTAATAAAACAGGTGTACTATAATCAGAAAGAAACCAAGAAAAAAGCTCCTGAAAGGCTGGTTTCAGACAAATCATGATTGACACATGCCAATGTGACCTTGCATTGTCACATACCACTCATGATTTGTACCACATCAACATTGATCCCTGGAACACATGGTTGATTACATATCAGAAGGAACCAAGGTGAGTGACTTTCATACTGTAGTTGCCTACCACTGATGGTGTTGTCTAATTGTGCTTTATTATGTCCTCAGAATGGCTCAATAGCTAGTGATGTGCAACCACTGACATCCAATCCACTGATGGGGCATGTGGATTCCCTGAGGCTACTAGTATGTACATATTCCTTTTTGTTGCACTATTCAAAGTTTCCATATTCATCTAAGAGCACCCAACTGACAGCTGTTGACCTCCATTGAGTAACATACAAGGGGGCAGCACACAAGCTGAACCCAATGCCTTCACTCCACTTCTGCCTCTCTGCTTTGTCAAACTTCCTCTGCACTTTGGTTCTAGCCCTCTGGGAGTGTCAGAGTTTGTCAGAGTGAGTGGTCCTGACTGTTAGGTTTTGACCTCAAGGCACTTAAATTGGTACAAAGCTGTATTTAAAGAAGAGCTGTAGGGGAGGCATGTGCACTTGGTATAGGGAGGCTCAGACCATGGATGGGACAACCACTGGCAGGAGCAGCAGGATGAGGATGAGGGGGAGCCACAATTGTAATTACAAACACTGCAAAATTAGTTCCATTGCCACCCACAGGCCACTATATCCATGCACCCCCATTTCAAAATTGGCCACTTGTTATCATCTAAGTATCTGGCAACTCAGATGGTAGTATGATCAGCTTGGCTCAAAGTGGCAATGCACTTGAAAGCAATGGCAGTCACAAGATCTACAACTATACAGTAGTCCACTACTTAATACTACATTCTGTGTGCATTGAATGACCTGTGTTCAAAGACTCCCTTGTGCCTCTCAAATTATACTGTATCAATTGCTCTTGGCATGTGTAATAATATACTCAATATTTCATCTAGAAATAATTTTTGATGTTTTGACCTATGATTTTAATGTGGAAAGACTTTATTTCTGATTTGATTTTTTGTTGAAAAATATTTCACTGTATATTACATGTTTGAGCATAAAAAAAGCAGAATGTTTTTCATATGAGCTTCAGCACACAATTCATCATTGCAATACAGTACTTAGACTAAATAAATACTGCCTACTTTGTAGACTTTCTGCTCACAAAAAAGCCAATTGTTAATTCTAAAAAAAAGTGACATATATTGGAAAATTATTTACAATGTATCACACATATTGTGTTCAAAATCATTCTGCTGAACATCCATAATTTTTTTATATGCAAAGCTTTAAAATTTTCTAGTGGCATTTTGTAAAGCATGATAGACAATACAAATCCAAAATATTTTTACAATATTTCTCACAAAAACATCCCAAATTAAAGAGTCTCATTTTTCAATCTTTTTTTAAAATGTTTTCAGCAAAGAAACTGAGAAATGTTTCCAGTGAAAGGCGTCATTAACGTGGGACCGATTTAGGCGATATGCTGTGTTGCTACAAATTTCATCTTCATCCTTATCATTCAGCCTGATTCGAGATCGATCTCAACGACATGTCGGACTACTACTGGCAACAATCACTCCCAACACCACTACAGATCGATTACATCTAGCAGATCATATACAAGGTGGAATATGCAGATCCCGAGGAGACCATGGTGAAGGTCACGTCCACGAATCTCTACCTCAAGATCACCGAAGACCACGTATCGCTCCCTGGGTGCTATTTCACCTTCATAAAATTGTTTTTATGGAGGTATTACCTCCTCATGCGATTACATCTGCATTTCCAAAAGGCTCAAAGCAAACGGTATGCGAATTTCTGCCCCACTCTCCTCAGAAACATCGTCCATCTGGACAACATCATCGAAGCCCTCATCCGCCCAAGCATCGGTATGAAAGAAGAAGATATTCCAACACATCGCTGTCCCAGCTTCGAGGAATTCCTGGTGACAGAATACCTCATCGGCCGGCATGATCCCGAGTCGGTAAACAATTTCAGGGCACATTGCCTGACCAATCTTGAGAGATTGGTAGATTCCTTCCGTGAGTCATCATACAGGTTTCATTTATCATCCAGGTGTCTGATACACTCATCAGAAATGGACTGGGGTCGTTATCGTGATTGGATCCCATATTGTTTCATTGGGGAGGAATATGATTGGGAGGTAGATTCGGTTCCTGATGAAGACCTTCCGAAGATGTGGGACGAAGTGGTCGATTGGTATTCACAAGAAATGGACCCACTTTGGAGTGAGTGACATTTCCAATCCAATGACATTTATTCTGACATTACATTGATTACATCAATAGTATCTCAGTGGGTGGAATGGGACGAGGGGCTTGGTTTCAAGGATGAAGAAAAGGGTACAGATGTTGGGGGATTGGATGGGGAGATAGATCCAAAGAACATGAGCGATGTGGACCAGGACATGGAGCATGGAGATGATACGAATCCTGAGATCAGTGGGAATGAGGATCACGGAGGGGAAGGGGGCAATGGGGGGGAAGGACGCAATGAGAATGAAGAAGAGGGCAGCGAGGGCAGCAACGATATGGGGAAAAACGATGGAGGTGGGGAACAGGACTCCGATGTCCCCCCTCCTCCAAACCGGGCAAGTGTGTTTCATCTCATCAGGCGTCACTGAACCTCACAATCCGATGTCAGCTGGCTGTGACACAGAAGCGGCGGCTGTCAGAGGGCAGCGACGAAGAAGAGGGTGGCCAACGGAAAAGACCATCTCCAAACCCTCCTGCTGCACGTCCTGACAGGGAAGGCAGCCAGCCTATAGGGTTTAGTCAGCATTTGCTACAGATGATCAGTCGACCTCCCCCCCATAAGTAATTAATATCGATTGCTTTGTACTCTCCTGTGGAAATGCATATGAATATACCGCTTTCATCACGATAGCCCATGGGTCTCCACTGCTGGATTCAGACATGATGGAATCACAAGTCGACTTCCCGTTGGAATCATTTTCCCATGGTGCTAGCGTTGTAAATGAGGGCCTAGATCCCACACCATTTGCAGTGGCTGCGGGGGATGATGAAACGGCTACCCATGGTGACATTCCATCTGTAGCAGACGATCCACCTGCGAACCAGCGATCTGGGAGGGATCCTGGAGGGAGACAGAAAGGAAAGGGGGTGGCGACGACGAAAGAATTCATTACCACACAGCTCCTGCAAAGCCAGAAATCCTCAGGCACCCCTCAAACGGTGCTTGCCCACGATTTCGATATGATCAACGTGACAGTCAGTCCAAGGAAGCACACCATCGCCAGAACACTGCCTCAAGGAATGCGGGAGGTTTCTCCGATGCCTGGTCCATCTAACATTACCCAACCGCTCGCCTCGACCAATACACAAACTCAAATCACACTCGATAGCGAGGAGGTAGCCACGTTCCTGAAAACGATTCCTGGCGTTGTCCGATCATTGGCCAAAGGTTGCAAGGACGGAGCGGAGGGTATCAACGAACAGGTATTAAATTGTCCAGCGTCATCATTCTTGTTCCGTGCTCGTTGAATTGTGTATTTCTGTTCAAGCAGTTTTTTTTTAATTTGAGAGCGATCAGCAAGGTGCATGGACAGAAGGTCACTGATGTTTTTTCACATCTCAAAGCCACCAATGAAATGCATGTATGTTGCACTTCAATGTCTATCCCTAGGATTGTACACCTATGCCAATTACAGCGGATGCTCATGGCAGATGCAGCATACTTGGGTTTGCATCTTCAGAAGATGGAAAGCATGGAGGACACGGTCATCGACATCAATGTCAAGAAGGGGTACTTGATACTTGCAAATCAATCTGGCTTGGGGATGAAAAAGAATGCTTAGATAAATCGATGTGTAGTGGTAGTTCGACTGGTTATTACGATTGAACGTCAACAGATGATGGAAGAGCGGGCAAGTAGCAAGATATAAACAGGGGGGAAGCCAGGTGGCCATACCAAATTTTAACATATCGCGCCAGAGCCAGTGTTCGGCGGGTTGCTACCACCATGGATAATGTTTCCAACACTGGTAAAGGTGGTTAAGACATGGAAAACAATGGCAAACATGGTCTAGCAAAATGTAGACAGGGGCGGGCCAGGTGGTCATGCGCAAACTTATCATATACAATCACAGCAGGTGTTCGCCAGGGTTCTACCACCTTGAATTGTCATGCCAACACTGGGAAAGGTGTTTAGGACGTGACGAACAATGGCGAACATGGTCTAGCAAAATATATAAAGGGGTGGGTCAGGAGGTCATGCGCAAACTTATCATATACCATCGCAGCAGGTGTTCGTCAGGTTGCTACCACCTTGAATTGTCTTACCAACACTGGTAAAGGTGTTTAGGGCGTGACGAACAATGGCGAACATGGTCTAGAAAAATATAGAAAGGGGTGGGTCAGGAGGTCATGCGCAAACTTATCATATACCATCGCAGCAGGTGTTCATCAGGTTGCTACCACCTTGAATGGTCTTACCAACACTTGGAAAGGTGTCTAGGGCGTGACGAACAATGGCGAACATGGTCTAGCAAAATATAGAAAGGGGCGGGTTAGGAGGTCATGCACAAACTTATCATATACCATCGCAGCAGGTGTTCGTCAGGTTGCTACCACCTTGAATGGTCTTACCAACACTGGTAAAGGTGTTTAGGACGTGACGAACAATGGTGAACATGGTCTAGCAAAATATAGAAAGGGGCGGGTCAGGAGGTCATGCGCAAACTTATCATATACCATCGCAGCAGGTGTTCGTCGGGTTGCAACCACCTTTAATGGTCTTACCAACACTGGTAAAGGTGTTTAGGACGTGACGAACAATGGCGAACATGGTCTAGAAAAATATAGAAAGGGGCGGGTCAGGCGGGCATGCACAAACTTATCATATACCATCGCAGCATGTGTTCGTCAGGTTGCTACCACCTTGAATTGTCTTACTAACACTGGTAAAGGTGTTTAGGACATGACGAACAATGGCGAACATGGTCTAGCAAAATATAGAAAGGGGCGGGTCAGGCGGGCATGCACAAACTTATCATATACCATCGCAGCAGGTGTTCGTCAGGTTGCTACCACCTTGAATGGTCTTACTAACACTGGTAAAGGTGTTTAGGACGTGACGAACAATGGCGAACATGGTCTAGCAAAATATAGAAAGGGGCGGGTCAGGCGGGCATGCACAAACTTATCATATCCCATCGCAGCATGTGTTTGTCATGTTTCTACAACCTTGAATGGTCATGCCAACACTGGTAAAGGTGTTTAGAACGTGACGAACAATGGCAAACATGGTCTAGCAAAATATAGAATGGGGCGGGTCAGGAGGTCATGCACAAACCTATCATATACCATCACAGAAAGTGTTTGTCAGGTTACTACCACCTTGAATGGTCATACCAACACCAGTACAGGTGTGTAGGACATGACGAACAATGGCGAACATGGTCTAGCAAAATGTAGAAAAGGGGAGGTCAGGCGGTCATGCACAAACCTATCATATACAATCGCAGGAGGTGTTTGTCAGGTTGCTACCACCTTTAATGGTCTTACCGACAATGGTAAAGGTGTCTAGGACATGACGAACAATGGCGAACATGGTCTAGCAAAATATAGAAAGGGGCATGTCAGGCAGTCATGAACAAACTTATCATATACCATCACAGCAGGTGTTCGTCAGGTTTCCACCACTGTGGATGGTCATTGTACCATTGGTAATGACATGTAAGACATGACGAACAGTGGCGAACATGGTCTAGCAACATATAGAAAGGGGGAGGTCAGGCAGTCATGCACAAACTTATCATATACCATCACAGCAGGTGTTCGTCAGGTTGCGACCACCATTGATGGTCATACCAACACTGGTAAAGGTGTCTAGGACATGACGAACAATGGTGAACATGGTCTGGCAAAATATAGAAAGGGGGAGGTCAGGTGGTCATGCACAAATTTATCATATATCATCACAGCAGGTGTTCGTCAGGTTGCTACCACAGTGGATTGTCATTGTACCATTGGTCAAGACATGTAAGACATGACGAACGGTGGCGAACATGGTCTAGCAAAAACTTGACTGGAGGAAGTCGGGTGGTCATGCTCAGACTTATCATATGCCACTGGAATGTGTGTTCACCAGCTTTTGGCCACTTTCCAACATCCTTCTGACATTTCTAAATGTGGCCTCAATGCATAGAACGATGACGAACATGGTCTAAAAAAATATCAACAGTGGGAAGTGAAGTAGGTACGCCGGAACTCATTATATCCCAGCGCAACCTGTGTTCACTGGCTTTCTATTACTTTGTATAATCATTATAACATCTGCACAGGCGGGTAGGATGTGACAATTAATAGTGAACATGCTCTAGGGAAATATAAACAGGGGGAGGCCAGGAGCTCGTAACGGAGGTGTTCACGTATACCACCACACACCATGTTTGACAGCTCTCAAACACATTGGTTGGTCTGGCTAACGTGATCGGTGGTGATTTGAATGTGCTGAACAGTGGTGATCGTGGATCTAACAAAATATAAAGAGGCTGAAGTCAGGAATGGCTCCGTTGCCAACGATCCACTTTAGTATATGCTGTGCGATATTAGTGCTGTGCTTCCTTATCGGTCCACTCCATCGTTCTCATTTGACGTTGACCCACGAAAAAATGTCTGACTACTACTGGCAACCCTCCAAAGCTACGGATACTCAAATGGACTACATCACCCAGGTCTGGTACACGTTACATCCGGTGCCTGGCAACAGGGCAATTATGGAAATCAAACAAAGCAACCTGAACGACGACGAAATCACTGCATCGCATCGGGCATTTATCCCCGTATTTTATGGTACTCATGTAACTCTCTTCCTGTGGAGGTACTACCTCCTCATCAAGCTGTACTTGCGATTCGAGAAGAATACTGGCGACAAATACAAGGCATTCCTACCGACTCTGATCAGCAACATTGTCCATCTGGACAATGTAATCGAATCGCTCATCCGCCCCTGCCTGAATGTCCCCCTGGCCGAGCTACCTGATTATCGTTCCAAAAACTTCAATGAATACTTGGTGACAGAGTACCTGATTGGCCGGCACGATCCCCAGTCTGTTAACTACTTCCGAGCTCATTGCCCGACCAATATAGAGCGCATTTCAATGGAAGGATTTGGTGAGTTATCCGATGGTTTCATCGTTATCATACAGTCTGACAGCTTCATTCAGACTGGAAGGCATATTCCGATTGTATCCCTGAACCGATGGATGGGGCCGATTACGACTGGGATATCGAACAGCTGCCCTATGATGACTACAAAGAAGTATGGGATGCAGTAGAGGAATGGTATGGCCGGAACCCCAATCCACAGTGGAGTGAGTGACATGCCCATGGCACGTTCGTTGATTCTGACCTTATATTCCTAGTATCTAGGTGGGTGAAGTGGGAGGACGAAAGCATGGAGCAGGGGGGGGAGGAGCAACATTCTCTCCCTTCCACAGCCCAGGAAAGTCGTTTTATGTATCTCCTACGTGTTTCAGTGGCTCAATACATTAAGTACAGAAGCGGGGAAGGGGGGACAGCGATGTGGAAGGAGATGAACGGCCAGGGAAGAGGATTCAAAAGCCCATGGCTGATGTGGAGGCGACGCAGTCTCAGTGACGATATGCAATATGTATTACATGTTCCAACAAGATCACGCCAGGGGGAAACGTCATGATGCTACATCCATGACCCAGAACAAAATGTAATGCATTCGGCAAAGAAAATACCATACAACAGATACAGCTACTTGTTGCGGGAGTAAAGACTTGCCAGGCTGGGACGGAACCCCACTGGATTCCCTGCAGGATTTGCAGAACTCGAGGCAGCGGGGGCGCCTGAATCTCCATCGCTGCCTCTCTGCCTCTGCTGTAACATCAATGTATAAATAAGCTACAGACACTTGACTGACATCATGCTACTCGCCTGGTGTGAGGGAGGTGGATCAGAGTTCTCCACGCCTCCCATGGGAACATCGCCACCCTGGCTCCCAGCTCCAGTTCCTCCTGCCTCATCATCCCCAGCTCCAGTCCCCACATTTCCCTCATCTGCATTGCCTGTGGATCCCATGCTGGCAACCACCCCATCTATCTCAACCCATGGGACCCATTTAGATACTGCCCATGTAAATGATCAACCGATTGTCAGGGCGTAAGTAGGAGATCTGACTTACTCCATGCTGGGTCCAGCTTCCGTGAATACCATTTGACTGCTTTGTCCAACAGAATCGTAAAGTCAGCATCTGGGATATTTTCCACATCCCAATCGTATCGTTCCCCATAAAACCTTGTGGGGACATGCTCCTTGTAGGCATCCCAGCTCCATTCTGATATACATGTCAGTGAATTGGATTGGAATGGAAACCTGTAAAAAGCCTCACCAAACTCGTCCTTGATTCTCTCGATATTGATGGGGCAATGTGCCCTGAAGTAGTTAACCGAGTTTGGATCGTGCCGCCCAACGAGATATTCCGTGCAAAGGTATTCTTCGAAATTGGCCGATCGGAAACCTTCGATATCTTTCCTTTCGATCAACGTGCACGGGCGAATTAAAGCCTCGAGTACATTGTCCAGGAGGACAATGTTTCTCAAGAGATGTGGACGGAACTCAGTGTACTTTTTGTAGGGGTTCTTCTTGAAATGGACGTGGAGATCGATGAGGAGGTAATACCTCCAGAGTGTATGGATGAGAGCCTTGTAATAGACGGAGGGAATGAAGGTGCGATGTTCCGTTATCTCCTCGTTGAGATTCGTGCATGTTATCCGGATCGTACCATCTGCTAGCTCCTCCGATCGATAGTAGATCTGTAGAATGTATTTCATCTGGGTGATCGTGGGGAGCGATCGTTGCCAGTAGTAGTCAGACATGCTGCGATGGAGGCTTAATCGAATCGATCGAAGTGATCGAAGAGGATCGGCACACCATGCCATATATATTCTAAATAGGACTTCTGGCATAGGGTCAGGGTTACTCCTGTCTACGATAACCCACCTTTGAACGTATCGCATTACCGTATCCACATCGCATTCCTGTGTCATCGAAAAATACATATATATATAGTGGGGTGGACTGCGAAAATACGGTATATTGAAATGAAAACGCGGCAGGGCACTAAAAGCCATCTACAAAGTCGGGACCCTAAACTTCCTCGTCGTCAGGCAGCACAGGCCCCTTCTTATTCACCCGCTTGAATACTCTGGGCCCCGGCATGTGCCTCTTGAGCGGTTTCACTTCCCCTGCCTCCTCCATGTGCTCTTTATACGTGTATCCAACTGCGTCGAAGATAAAAATCGGTGTTGTAAGAAAGGCATGTCTGTGATACTCACAATCGGGATCCTCCTCCACGACGGGATCATAAAATTCAACCATAACATCCAGCAGCCTGTGTGCAACCTCCAGAGTCTTGTCCTTCTCCTCCATCTTGAACTGAGTGGCACTTCCATACCAGATCTTGCCGAGGGTGTCCTCGTGTGCATGCCAGTCTATGTGATATGGTAGTCCATGGCCGGAACGGGATGAGAATCGAGTGGAAAGGCTTACTGATGTCTTCGATGCTCTGCATGTTGATGTTGTAGTTGTTCTTCCGCCTATACTCCCTGACCATCTCCGGTTCATGACGCTCCACGTGATATTCGATCAGAATGTAATTGTCGAATGTAGGGCTGCGCCAGTCGGGCACACGAGCATCCCTCTTGGTTGATTTGGCTTCCCTGACAATCTGAGTGAAGACCCTGTCCATATAAACGAGGATCAAGGTTAGATTAGCCTTGAGCCAGTCTTGAACCTCGAGCTCCTCCTGGAACTGGAGTACCAGCCTTATCGCCTTTTCTCTCCAGAAGAAAGCTTGTAGGTGCTCATAGTAATGGGCCGGGAGCTGTGCGACTATGTCTCCCGTGTCACCAATGACTTGCGATGTCCAGCTAGATTCGTTCCCCACAGCCAATGGCACGCTATGATCGTTCTCCAGCACGTATTCGATCCTGGACTTGCTAACAGAGCCCAAAGAGGATGGAAAGTACTGTGTGGCCATGACGAGTGTAGATCCACCAATCTATCGATGATCCTTAGTCTATATGGCCATCGATTGCTTATGTAATCAAGATGCACACCTCGCGAGGCGATTAGAATGTGTACTGTACCATATACCTACACTGAGACACGAAGATAATCATGCCAAAGGCTCAAAAACAGCATGTCGCAATGGCAGGCTATGAAGTCTGCATTCATACCTGTAATGGCGCGGTATGTCAATCTGGTGGCCGGGGTGTTTGGAAGAAGGAAGGGGGATCGTGCCTGCGGCATGCCAAAACGCACAATTCACACTTAAATTGCATGGATACATGTCCAGGATATATCGCGCTTTCAAATAATAATGTCGGGCGATCTGGAAAAGCGCGAGAAGCTACCCAGACAGAGCTTATCGATCATCTCTCCTTATTCGAAGCTGCATGGGAGCTCAGGAGACTTGGGCTACCCCTGGATCCTGGGATGGAATCATTATTTCTGTGAGTGGCCCGATGTCTGGATAGTTCAGCACAGCAACTAAAAATCCTCAGACCAACATCCACTGCGGGTGATGAGGACATAGTGATGGAAGATGGGGAAACTTTGCCACCAGGATGGAACGATCCCGGTCCATCCATCCACATGTCAACATACTCTGCATCGAGGTCCACATCCGGATCGCCAGCATCATGTGCAGGTGCAGGTCCATCCAGGCTAAGTACACTTACCCATAATAGTGGCCCATATTGGCCTTCTAGGCCTTCATCATCTGCTGGGCGATCGGTGGCGATCTCAAGATCTCCATCAGCAATGGGAGAAATAGAGAGCCATATTTCTAGCTCTCCATTGGCATTCTCGTTCACATCGCCATACCCATTTCATTCGCAGGGATCTACGTCGAAAGATACACCACTCGATATCCTCTACATCCCAGACCCAAGCCGCGAGGTGAAATCGAAGAACGAGGCAAAGGAAGATCTAGGATGGGCGACCCGCTGTATAAAACCTCACCAATATGAGGTTATCAAGGAGCTTGGAAAATTCGTATACAAACTATCGGAAAGCAAAGAGGGCGTGAAGGTGGTGGTCAGTGAATGGGTAGGCCCCCTTTTCACACACAGGTGCAGTTCGGTCTGCTGATGCATGCATCGCAGCTTTGGTTGGCAATGAACATGGAGGAGTACAATGACAGTAATGCATTCAAGCTGAAGTACATGAAGTGGGCAGACTTCAAGGCCGTCGTACTCGATCCGATCAGCCAGCAATCTAAATGGAATGAGCTCGTATGGATGGACTGTATAATCGGAGGCATCGACTACACGATCGATTTCCGGTGAGTGATGAAATTGCAATTGCACCTTGGAGGCATGGTTCCGATATGGCCTTCAGATGCAAAGGAAACCCGTATGGCCTCGACGAGATGGAACTGCGCACATACGAAAATCACTTCGCACTTCTCAGCTGTCAAGTACAGTTTTGGCCCCCACCAGATCAGGTCCGGACTGCTGCAGTCAAGTGGGAGACCCTGGCACACCTGCAGGCGATTTCAGGTATCCAAAGATGGGCGGTACCAGAAATGCATATTATTAGCGATGGGGACCCTATCGACGATGCCTACATCCTGAAGCGGAGTCACAGCGACTGCGGCAAACATGTGATACTTCCAACCGCCCCGAAATCAAGCCGGACCTGGGCCCATCTCAAGAATAACACGAACAAGGACTCGGATGAGGTATGGATCGCCCAACAATATATCCCAAGCTTGGTGTTCCTTGGGGAGTGGCAGGTAATCATAGTCGGAGGGCAGATCATGTCCGTCACACATACACATCGGTTAAACAATGGCGGCTGGTCTGGAATCCCGGTCACAAGTTTTCTGTCATTGGAGGAGGCGGGCAAAATATGGTATGATGCACTCTTGTCATGCTTATTGGACTTAGAACTGGATCTCGCCAACAGGAAGGATGAGTCGCAAAGCATCGCTGAATGGAGGAAGAAGATCGTGAATCCGCAAAGGGGAGATATTGAAACAAGATGAGAGCGATGGACGAGTTCAACAACTTCGTGCTAAAAGCCTGGGGAGAACTAGTCGCACGAGAAACGAGGGTCGGTGGCGCAAGACCTTCCATGTCATTGTTTTGTCGAATGGATATCGGGATCATGGCCCCAGATGGCATGAGCCCAAAGCTCTGGCTGGGATACTTTGTCAACGAGGTGGAACGTACTCCGACGACGAGCTTCTGGCTATTCTGGAACATAAACAACACCGGAGGAATCATGGCGGACACATTCGCAAAGCTGTTCGAGAAATGGGTCAGATCGATCACTAATGTATACTGCATAGCATAACCCCATGGACGATGACATATATGGCGCCGTTTAATATTTGGAAGATACCCATACACTCTTAACGACGTGAAGACATCAGTACTATCTTGAAAACACTGAGAGGTTAACAACAGCTTCTTTGTGCATGTACATGATGTGTAGAATACATGGTACATGACTTCAGCAATATACGAGTGTATGCAGCATGGCTGACCACCCCGCTAAGAGATTATGCTGGACCACTTGGAATGGTGTTCGTCCTCCTGAATCCATTTGCATTGACCTGATAGAGTCGTCTCAAGGTCCATCCACTATGGCGAACATCGACGAACACCAGCGAACACCAGCGAACACCAGTGAACATCGATCCAGCGCCATGGCCCCTGTCCAAATTGACCGTGACAGCCTGTGACTCGTTTTGGAGCAGATGGAATGTCATTCGCAGCCTCTGGTATGTCGATCGACTTTCATGTAATACAAATAAATTACATCGGATATTCTATCAGTGTGCCCACCGACCACCCCTGCTGAGACCATGCTGCACCACTTGAAACAGTGTTCGTACCATGGAACCCTCTTGCCCTGCGCTCAGGTAGATAGGTACAGGTCCATACAATATGGGGAACCACAGCAAACACAGACGAACACCAGCGAACATCAACCCCTTACCAAAGCCCCTATCCAGACCGTGTCCGAATGCTGGGAGACCCTTGGAACTGGTTCAAGCACATTAATCATCATTCCCAGATTCTTTCATTTCTATATTACTGCACGTATTACGATGAAATAGAGAATCTACATCAGATAGTATACCAGTATGCCCACCGGGCCAACCTGCCTTGGAGCATGCTAGCCCACTTGGAATGGTGTTCGTCCATACAGTCCCACTTGCCTTGGCCTTGTAGTACCATGTCCTGGTCCGTACACCATGATGAACACCAACGAACACAGGCGAACACTTGCGAACATCGGTCCCGCATGGATGGCCTTTAGTAACATACTGGAGCACCTGGTGACTTGTTTGGAACGCATTAATCATCTTTCCCAGACTCCCCTAGGTCGGCTGCATGTCTGGTAATACAAATAAAATAAATCGGATACCATATCAATGTTCCCGTCTGACCACTCTCCCTCGTGGCATGCTGGACCGTTTGAAGTGGTGTTCGTCCCCCCTAGATCAATTGCAACTGACCTTGCTAGGACATTTACATGTCCGTAGAGCATGACGAACACCAACGAACAACAACGAACAGCAACGAACATCGCTCCAGAACCGAATCCCCTGTCCACATTGACTGGGACACCCTGCGACTTGTTTGGAATGCATTGATCATTTTTCCCCGATTCTCCTAGGTCTATTGCACGTCTGGTAATACAACTAAAATACATCTCATAACATACCCATGTTCCCATCTGACCACTCCCCCTCAGAGCATGCTGGGCTGCTTGAAGTGGTGTTCGTCCCCCCTAGGACCACCTCAATCGACCTTGTTTGGACATTCAGAGGTCCATACAGCAGGACGAACACCAACGAACACCAGCGAACACCGATGAACACTGACGAACACCAACTAACATCGTTCCAGAACCAAAGGCCCTGTCCACATTGACTGGGACACCCTACGACTTGTTTCGAGTGCACTAACCATCTTTCCCTGACTCTCCTAGGTCTATCGCATGTCTGGTAATACAACTAAAATACATCATATAACATACCAATGTTCCTGTCTGACCACTCCCCCTCGTGGCACGCTGGACCACTTGAAGTGGTGTTCATCCCCCCTAGGACCACCTCAATAGACCTTGTTTGGACATTCACAGGTCCATACAGCAGGACTAACACCAACGAACACCAGCGAACACCGACGAACACTGACGAACACCAACTAACATCGTTCCAGAACCAAAGCCCCTGTCCACATTGACTGGGACACCCCGAGACCTGTTTTGAGTGTACTAACCATCTTTCCCGGACTGCTCTAGGTCTATCGCATGTCTTGTAATTCAAATAAAATACATAGTATAACATAGCAATGTTCCCATCTGACCACTCCCCCTCGGGTCATGCTGGACCCCTTGAAGTGGTGTTCGGCCCCCCTAGGACCAACTCAATCGACCTTATTTGGACATTAAAAGGTCCGTACAGCAGGACGAACACTGACGAACACCGACGAACACTGACGAACACCAATGAACATCATTCCAGAACCGAAGCCCCTGTCGACATTGACTGGGACACCCTGAGACCTGTTTCGAGTGCACTAACCATCTTTCCCCAACTCTCCTAGGTCTATTTCATGTCTTGTAATACAAATAAAACACATAGTATAACAAAGCAATGTTCCCATCTGACCACTCCCCCTTGGGGCATGCTGGACCGCTTAAAGTGGTGTTCGTCCCCCCTAGGACCACCTCAATCGACCTTGTTTGGACATTCACAGGTCCGTACAGCAGGACGAACACCAGCGAACACCGACGAACACTGACAAACACCAACTAACATTGTTCCAGAACCAAAGCCCCTGTCCACATTGACTGGGACACCCCAAGACCTGTTTCGAGTGCACTAACCATCTTTCCCTGACTCTCCTAGGTCTATCGCATGTCTTGTAATACAAATAAAATACATAGTATAACATACCAATGTTCCTGTCTGACCACTCCCCCACTCCCCCTCGGGGCATGCTGGATCGCTTGAAGTGGTGTTCATCCCCCCTAGAACCACTTCAATCAACCTTATTTTGATATTCACAGGTCCGTACAGCAGGATGAACACCGACGAACACCGACGAACATTGACGAACATTGATCCAGAACCGAAGCCCCTGTCCACATTGACTGGAACACCCTGAGACCTGTTTCGAGTGCACTGACGATCTTTCCTTGACTCCCCTAGGTCTATTGCATGTCTTGTAATACAAATAAAATACATAGTATAACATACCAATGTTCCCATCTGACCACTCCCCCTCGGGGCATGCTGGCCCACTTAAAGTGGTGTTCATCCCCACTAGGACCACATCAATCGACCTTATTTTGACATTCACAGGTCCGTACAGCAGGACGAACACTGACGAACACTGACGAACACCAATAAACATTGTTCCGTAACCAAAGCCCCTGTCCACATTGACTGGGACACCCCGAGACCTGTTTCGAGTGTACTAACCATCTTTCCCGGACTGCTCTAGGTCTATTGTCTATTGCATGTCTTGTAATACAAATAAAATATATAGTATAACATACCAATGTTCCCATCTGACCACTCCCCCACTCCCCCTCGGGGCATGCTGGATCGCTTGAAGTGGTGTTCGACCCCCCTAGGACCACTTCAATCAACCTTATTTTGACATTCACAGGTCTGTACAGCAGGACAAACACCAACGAACACCAACGAACACCAACTAACATCGTTCCAGAACTGAAGCCCCTGTCCACATTGACTGGGACACCATGAGACCTGTTTCGAGTGCACTGATGATCTTTCCTTGACTCTCCTAGGTCTATTTCATGTCTGGTAATACAACTAAAATGCATCAGATAATATACCTAACTATGCTATGCAGATTTGTATTTTTCGAAGATGTTGAAGAGTTCGCATACCGATCCACGATCCCACCATGAACCCGTCTCCAGTTCCCTTTCGGCATCCATTACCTGAAGGGCCTTCTTGAGATGCAAGATTATTTTCTTCGCCGCTTCCGATTCATTGGCTATCTCTTTCCTCATGTTATCCCTCTCATCCATGGCAGGCATATGATCTGCATCTTCTGCCGACTTGTACTTTCCTTTCTTGCTCTCTATCAGTGAAATCATGGCCAGCAATGGCCTGCGGTAAAATGTCCCTGGTGGAGGGAAATCTTTGCTGGGAACATGTATTTTATAGATATGACATATGACATACTTGTTCTGTCCTTCGCCATCGTTGGAAGGGCCAGTACCATCCATACGATGATGCGATGTATCGCTGGATGCACTGCGTTAGTGCCTGCCAGCCCGCGCACGGTCCGTTCGCCTTCAGGGACCTTTGAGCAGTCGTAATTGATTGCGATCTCCGTGAGATGCATGGTAGAATATGAAAGGAAATGACCCCCGGATGTGAGGCCATTCTGCGGAGTGTACACCATGTGGTTAGCCCCGGGAGGCTGAATCCTGTTCTGGTGTCATTAATCATAAGAGCGCACTCGGGAATTGGGAATAAAAGTCATACAGAGTATCTCCATGTTGAAGATGAACGGTCCCGAGAGGATACTTGCGGAACTTAAGATTGACGTTGTCAGCAAAAATATCGTCCCAGGCCTTGAATAGATTCTCTCTGCTTGCATCCTGACTTCCAGGGGTGTCGAAATAACCCCATATCTTGCTGCCGGACTGTACAGTGATGTATGTGCATAGCCCCGCTGCATCATGGTGAGGGTACGTGACAAAACCCCCATGCGTCAGTAGATCCCATCCACGAAGTCGTTCGACATCCCCCAGGACCGCCTGCACGCCATAATATGATTTTCCCACGTTCTTACCAGAATGGGGGAGATGAACATCGTTCATGGTCATGGTCTTTGCGTTTACATTGTCGGATAGTTGCCTGGTGCATTCTTCAGCATCCAAAGAATCTTAATACGAGTTCCAAGCGATGACATACCTGAGGAATATGGGAACCTCAGGCTGGGTATTTGGAAAGTCGAGGAGGTTCAGGCATGTATTTTCATCGTCCGCAAGCTCGATGAATTTTACTCCGCTGAGCACTTCAAAAATTTTGCTCATGTCTGGCCCCCCCTTTGCCTCCTGCTGCTCTGCATGCTTTAATGCATCTAATTACCTTTAGCGATATGAATTTTAGCGATACGATGATATCCATACCTTGAACGACGACTTCCTGTGATATCGTCGGGCGGAAGAAGCGAATGTCTTCACAAGTGAAGTCAAGGGGTGGATTATTCGGCTTCCATCCCCTGACCAACACTGCACATCCCCTCGACAGTGAATCGCTGATGTTGGCGATTAGCTGTGCGAGTGAGCCCTTGTCCCCATCATACTTCAGCTCCACTAGCATCGTCTGTCCATGTCCATACTGGTATTCAGTGGCGGATGCGGCCTTGGACATGTACTCGACCGCATCACAGTCCTATGGTCGTCATTTAGCAGCTCCTAGATTCGAAGTTTCTGTCAAATTTACATACCACTTTACTGAACCATGGAGCATATGTTCTTATATTCCCAATCAATCACCTTCGTATCTGACGGGCAGGTGATTTGATCGAGGAAGGGAACCCGCTCAGCGATGGGTTCGGCATCTTCAGCTGTAAATACGATCAGGACCTTGAAGAATAGGAAAGAAATCGAAGTGCTTACTCCTCTGTCTTTTTTTCTCATTCGTGGTGCAGTGACCCTCTGGTTTCAACACCTCCTTTCCTTTACCCTTTCTGCTTGCTGACGTGGATGCAATCGGGGCACCCTTGACTTCCTCATCGTCCAATTTCCTCGATCCAGTCCCACCTACATCTCTTGCCTTTCTCTTCCGCAATCGGCTACCAGCTTCTTGCATAGGGACTGTAGCCTCTGCAGGTGGCTTTCGAGCCCCGCCAATGACACCTTCGCCCTGCTTCTCCAAATCCTGTCATCATCAGCATGTATCCTCAGAGTTTTGTAGATCGCACACATACCTGGGATTTGGATTTGGAATCAGAAAATTGCATCCCCACGAGCCGCAGGATGTCAGCATTCGTTGGGGGGTGTTGGAATCCGATTCGGTGAAGTTCCACTTCCATGGATGTGAGGTAGTGGGGATAGGATGTATCATTAGCCAGCAGCCGGATCCCATTGATGGGGCAAGGTGCAACCATGCATTCATCTCCTGCAACAGTAAGATGAAGAGCATCTTTGGGATCCCATCGAACCCAACCACTTCTACCAAAGATATACATATCGTTTGGAGCTAAGTAAATAGTACCCTGACGTTCCCTCATGCCACCAGCATGTGGAATCGCGCTGGAACCTTTGACCAAGCGGAAACTGACGGGAAACATTTTCACCGGGTAGATTGGCTGGATCATGGAAGCCTGAAACTGCGATGATGCCATTTTACAGGACATAATTTAAATGAGGTCAGGTTAGGTCAAGGTACAGGTTACAAAACAGGGTGAACACACACACAACCGCTTGAAGCGGAAGTGCGGGAATATTAACCAACAACATGCCCATCATACAACACAACAACTATTGCCACATGTACCACACAACCACAGACTGGAACGCAGTCACGCATGTGCGCCTGAAGCGGAAGTGCAGGAATATTTCAATAACAGCAGATTGAACACGACAAACAAACATGTTTAATGCAATTGATGGTGTCCATTATACCGCAGATGCCCCATTGGCGCATATGCGTGTAATCCACCTGTGCGTCAAACTACGGTACAGACTGGTATTATATATCACACCACTCTCATCTTTTTTGACAGACCCACTGATGTCGAAGCAGCTGTAGGTCTTTTGGTGAGTCCTCGACCCTTTACATGGTTTGCAAGTGCAAGTTGATCTGCCATCTCCTCACCCAAGATGGAGACCAATGCAGTATGAGGACCATATGGAAGATCCCTTAGATTGTGGATCAGAATGTTGTGATATCTTGAAAGTTCTACAGGGGACAGTGTTGACCATGCTGATGCATATTTTGGGGATGTGTATATGCTGGTGTTGTGGGCAATAGCGATCCCAAGGTGGACGAGATTAAATGGTTTGATGCCTTTTGCACCTACACTAATGTTAGCTGGGTGGAGCTGAGATGAGAGACATCCCACCATGTTTGTCTGTCCAAGATGCCCCAAGCGCCCCATTGTGTGTGCGGATATACTGTCGGAGAGGGGACTCTGGCTCATACATTGCAATGATGAATGTGGACATCATTACGATGAAGGGATTGTGGTCAGAAAATCCTTTTCGTCCAGGAGGGGGAGCCTGCCAGGGAGAAGTTCGCACTGCATGTGTGATTGTGGACTGGGAAGATGATATGCGCAGGTGTTCTGGACATTTGTGATGCATGATATTTGGGAGGATCGAGGAGAAGATGATCGCGAGGAGTATGGCTGTTTGGTGTGCGGGTTTGGAGCCATTGTAATGTTCCTCAACCCAATGGTATGTCTCCTTCACATACTCCTGGCAATTTGAGAGTGCAACATGGGAAATATCCCATTCAATTGGGAGGTTTTCGTGGTTCAACATCTGGTGTAGGTCTTGGATAGAGGTGTTGTCTATACTCCAGGGGGCACGACTATCTGATGTTGCCGCAGCGATAGCGCTTTGTGATGCTGCATGATTGCGTCGCTCCGAGGGTGCTAGGAATTGGGTTCGATTCTCCTGTCCGATGGATGATTTTCCTAAGTTGATCCATACGTCATGTACAACATTTGATCGGGGTCGTCCTCGTCCGCCTGTTCTGTCTGGAGACCATGGAATATTCATGATTTGCCTCTTGTTTGCGACTTTCACAATGATAGAAATTATATCATTGTGATTGGAATCAGTGTCATGTTCAAGATACTTCCGTGCTTCTCCAAGGGCTGCTCGCATCACATGTAAGCCTCCACCTCCAGCTATAAATGGTGCATGGGTTGAGCATGAACTCGAGTCCGCTGAGGAGATCAGGGTTTCTGCAAACCATGACACGGATTGCGGGTTCTGGGCAGACATGGGGAGGCCGTGGATCAACATGTGCGACTCCTCGCAGATTGCTTGCACCAAATGCGTATACGCAGAGTTGCCATATCCTAGTGGTTTGTCCTTGATTGACAGCCAGTTCTCGAGTGCAAGCAGTCTCTCAGTCTTGAGACTGTTGTGTCGCTGTGTAGACTGTGTGACTCCTTCCTTGACAAGGTTGCAGATGTCGTCTTCATGCACCTGCAAGGCTATGTTGAGGAGATATGAACACATTCGGGTGGCATGGTCCCTCTGGGTCGCTTCAAATGTTGGGGGTAGGGTATATTGTGCATGCAGGATGTGGAATGTTGCCCGGTAGGGCTGCCAGGGGTGGAGCATCAGCATGTCATAGAGTGGTGTTTGTTTGGTATAAGCTCACAAGCAGTTCCTCACCACCATAATTGTATGTGATCGATCGGCCACTGCATGTCTCGGGGTATCCAGTCCTCGTGCAGGTTGGCCAATCGCTTCTGTTGAATGCGATGGATATTCCTTGTGCAAAATCAAGTGATATGATCGGTGAAATACTCGGAATGCCATCTAACATCATGGACATTGATAACCAGAGGGGTTCCATGACACCCCTGGAGAGCACTCTTGCATTCCCAGTGTGTGCAAAGTTGAGCGCCCTCTCAAGTGCTGCTGTAATCTCCACAACATAGTGTGGGACACGTCTTCCATGCTGCAATTCTCAGTTATATCGTTTCCATAGATGACGCAACATGCTGCACAATCCATATGTGGTCCATTCCACGACATGTGGGAGTACCTGTGCATCGTGTGTCTTATGTTCTGTCCAGTGAATGCTGTGATGTGACTTACATCTTGTTTGAATAACACCACATTCTGCTTTATCGACTCAAGCACTGTTGGGTGTGCCCACATCCGTGTCAAGGGCTTGATGAGGTGGACATACATGTTCCTGCATGTGATGTTACACTCTTGCTCGCCCTCATTCCAGGAGACACTGACCATCCGTTCCTTGCCTCCTTCTGTAGCCTGTTCACCTTGATTGTGAACACGTTCTCCATCTGCAGAGACTGATCAAAATCCGATTCGCTGATTTTTTCATGGTAACGGTCAAAGGGTAGAGCGATATCACACAGCCCCCTCAGGTATGCAGCCCTGTGGCTGTTTGCTCCACCGCTCATGTGGCTTCCTGTGAATGCAGCTGTCATCATACCCCTCTGTACATCATGGAACCTTCCCTGTGACCACACCTGATGCACATATGCATTGTAGCCTTGTGAGGACACTGGGACGATCACCACATTCTGTATCCCATCATCTCTGATTGGCAGGGTTTGGTTGATCCTGCGAATGAGCGGGGCAAATGATGTGAGAACACCTCGTGCTTGAAACTGCCCTACGTCATGCAGACATCCGATCGGATACAGGTAGTGAGGGGTGGTTTCGCCTCCAAAAAGCGCCTCTGGGTCATCGTCACCAGGCCAATCCTCAAATAATCGGTGCAAGTTTCGCAACTTGAATAGCATTCCAGCCGTTGATGACCCCATTTCTATATTTGCTTCCCACCGGGGTATCCGATATCCATCCTTGTCATAGATATTTTGTTCGTTTCCAGTGTCATCCAGTAGATCAAGCTCGTGTAGGTTGACCTCATGCCGTGTGTCATGGAGGGGGGAGTCATATATCTCATCCCCATGCCTCTCAATGATATCCTCCGTTTCAATGTCCACCCATTCTGCCACAGGAACGCATCTGGGAGTTTGATCAATGTCAGCAAATGTGACTTGTGATACCACGTACTGGATATGTGTGGCCAATGCAACGGTCATGGTCCTCACGTGGTGATATCTGTGCAGTCGGTGCCAGTGGGCTGCTTCTTCCTCCAGCTGCCCGTCCCTGCAAATTTCCTGGTTCTGTCCATATCGCAACGCAATCATGATTGGTACGTTGTCTACCATATATCTGTCCTCGAGCCATTCATCTGGCGCATTTGCCATGAAATCATGGAAGTCTTCACGCATTCGACGACTGAGATTGCGGACTTGGTGGTATGTCATTTCGTGGATGTTCTTATCCTTCGGCTCATTTCCCCTGAGGTGATGCTTGTCAGTTCTGGTCATCCATGTTTCCCGCTCGCCCGCCTCCTGCGCATTTGCAATTACATGGGGGGTTGCAGGTGCGTTTGCGTCTGATTGGGTGCAACACTCACAATAGGTTTGTCGTTTTCTGAAGCTCCTTCACCGTAAGCCCATTTGGGTATCTCTCTCCTCGAAAATATATGTCTTTGTATCCGTCTCTCCCCATCGCCTGTGCAAGGAATGTGACCAACATGCAGAAATGGTCCTCGTCCATCACTGTGCTTGGCGTATCCAGGTGTGTCATGTTGATGTTTTCGTCTTCCCTGTCATTTGCATTCTCATCGGTGAACGTCCTTGGTACCATCGCTAGCCATATCTCTTCTTGTTGATATGTCCCGATGTAAAGGAGTCGTCCTGCTGGATCAAACCCAAGTTCGCAATGATTCGCTCGCCATTTCCGCTGGCGTTGGTGTAGGTCTAGTTTGAATGTGTAGCTCGGGTCAGTCTCGTCTTTTGGGAGTGCGGCATCCAGTCCTGGTCGGCCACAGACTATTAACATCAGATCTAGGAAGTGTTTTGTGGCTCCCCAGGCTAGGTTGGGGTCATTGCCTCTGTGAACATATTCGTCATCTATGTTCACCTTTTGTCTTCGTGTGAGGCACCGCAATGCTTGGATCTCGCGCTTTTCGTCATATTGCTTGTGCATCATAGAGAGAGGGACCGTCTTCACTGGGCTTCTGTGGAAGCTTTCGATCATTCGACTCGAGGGATTCCGCTTGTATGCGATTGCATGCTGCAACTCCTCTTGGAATATCCCGTCTTCTGCTTGTAGCTCCTCTGGTAGTTCTCCCACTACATATCCTCCGGTATTGCTTCTCTCGGGGTTAGCTATGGTTCATTTCCTCCTGCATTGCGTTACTCACATTGCATCATTCTCCATTTTTTCTGTCCTTTTTTTGTCCGTTTCTTTCCTGTGGTGAAGGGTTTGTGTGGCTCGTATTTTACTTCTTGTTCGGTTGCCTTCGCCTCCCATGCATGGTGTTGGCTCGGTCCCGATTTTGTTCCTTTTGCTTCAGCTTCATTTCGCTTCAGTCTCCCTTTTTTGTTTCTGGGTCTTTTGATTGCTGCTTTTTGTGTATGTTCCGTCGATCGTGAGGATTGATGGCATTCTGTGGGTTTGTGGTGAGTTGAGTCCTGGATCTTTTTGTCTTGAGGTCTGTTATCATTTGTGGTGCCTTTGTGTTGATGTCCTTGGTGGTCTGTGTGGTACACTTCGGTACATATTAGTTTATACTCTATGGGGTGGTGTGGTGGTTATGTCATTGGTGTCACAGTAGGTGAAATTTCTGGTTCACTCTCTCATTTCAGGAGGGGATGCACATGTGAGGGAGTTAGAGGGTGAGAAGGGACTGCCAGCTCCTTGAGTGGTTCTCATATCTATCACATCTACCTGCCTCTGAGAGCCCCCTGCGCCTATTCAACTGCCCCCCAAGGCTTCTCACCACCCTCTGGCAGCCTCTAGATCTGTCAGCCACCACCTTCCAACCCTATATTGGGTCCCTCTCATGGCTATCACATTGGTGTCACCCCTGGTACTGTCTCCACCCTTCTCTGTACCCTGGAAACTTCCTCTTCCCTCTTCCAACACTTTCTCAAGCTCTTCCAGCCAAGGTCTGCCTGGCTTTGACCATCCCACTTGTCTCTGGAGCTCTGTGGAGTCACATCACTTCCTTCATCCACCCTTCCAATCATCTCTTCTCAGCCCCCAGTCTCTGCTCTCTCACCTGAAGGGTTGCCTCCACCTCTGCCCTCCTCCAACAGATTGGTCTGCATGGCAGGGTGTTGGACTTGCCTGTTACATCTCAAGCTGCCCCCTTTCCATTTCTGGTCATGTGACACTTATGTCATCAACATGTCTCAGCTTCCAGATCATCAGTCACTGTCATCATCTGAGCTGGGGTCTGGCTCTGTCAGCATCTGTGGAGAGGTAGGTTGGTTGGTGAGCTAGAACGACTGTGCACTACTGCACCCTGATTGCTTTTTTGTACATTTTCCCTCATCAGTAGCCTGGACAGTGGTAGTGTGTAGTATCTGACCTCCATATCACTAGTTACCAAAATCATGGTACAGTATCATTACAGCTGGTCAGACACCATGAAGAACCATGAGGTACCAAGCATTACCAATATTAGTCATCAGGCTCAGTGTCATTTGTGACTAGTGACTCTCATATCATTCTGTACTGCAATCAGTGACCATCTTTGAACTTATCTTATCACATGGTCAGGAAAATCAAAATGCATGCAATCATATTGGTGTGAGTCAAAGTGTGGAAAGCTGGTATAAACCAAACAAATCCAACACCAAAGACAAATAAAGTGCGAGTGGTGGTGTACCTCCACAGAACCTGGAGTGCAGAAAGATCTAGTGTGGGGGAATTTCAATGGCAGGTGCTCCTAGTGCAAGTTGACAACAAGCTACACAAGAGTAGATGAATGGACAATGACTGGAAGGAGGATGCTGAACAGAGTGAAGGTGTTCAGCTGAAAGTACTTGGGAGTAATGAACCTCAATAGAATGTGCTCCTGGCACAAGTCAATGAGAAGGGGGGACATCTTCTGCTGCAACAGTAGACTATGCTGCAGCTGTCGCAATGTGGGAAGAATGATGGATGAGATCAGAATAAAGATAGTGCAGGGAGCAGGGAGGAACAATCCATATGCTTCATCAACTGGGGAGACCAAAACAACCACATAAGACCTTTCTAACTGAGTGACAGACTTGAGGTGACCAAAGAACATCCTTCTGGAAGTCATACTGACAAGGAGAACACACTGACCAAGCTGCATGGGACAAGATGGGGCTGACAATGATGGGATGAACCAGGGGGCTTCAGGATGGAAGCTGGTGGGAACGCCTGGCAGATATACATAGCCACTGTCTCTGCCAAATGAGACAAGTGAGATGATCAACAAAGAGGCAGCCATGATTGATGGACTTCGCAAAATGAGCATCTGATGGATGGAGTGCTGTAGAAATGCATAGGGTGCAAGGATCCTCTCCAAACCTGGAAGGCTGAATTGTGTGGCTGAGCACTTTGAGTGAGTGTGAGAATGGAGTCAATATCTTTGGAAATGGCAGAGATATGACAAAAACTGGAATGCTGTACATGGGTGCTAAAAACTTTTAATGCGTGCTTAACTCACTTCCTCTTTTCTCTTTAGCACTGACAGCTCGTTCTTGTGCAAAGGATGACTGTTAACATCCAGCAGTCTTTCTATGCATGAGGCCTTTAGTCTTCATCTGCATGCATGGGCATTATGTGCAACTTGTCAATGAGTTAGGCAGAGTCAGCTGTAACCATGTCCACAACACCTTAGGTGTGTGACACTGGGTGGTAAAATTGATGAAGGAGTTGCTCATATATTCTCCTCCTTTGTCATCACACAAAATCTTGATTTTTCATTCACTCTGGTTCTCTGCAAAGGCCTTAAAGGTCTTGAATGCTTTGAAAACCTCTGATTTAGCTTTGATGGGCAAAACAAAGTGATAGTGCAAATAATCATCAATGAATGTGACCCAATATTTGTACCCAGCGAAGGAGGGATGGCCCACAAAGTGTACATCAGTGTGGACAAGTTCCAGGGGCATGGAGGCACAAGTGGACAAGCTAGGGAATGGGTTGGCATGCATCTTGCCAGCCAAGCAAGGTTCACAGATAGGATCAGGGGTAGATTTTGACTCAAGGACCATCCCAGTGGCTAGATTGTGGTTTAATAGAGATTTGACACCTGCTAGGTGATGGTGGGCGAGCCTCCTGTGCCAGAGATCAAGATCCAGTGGCAGAGTGGTTGCTGCAGAGGCATATTGAGTGATGGGGATGGTCTCACCCTCAAGGAAGGCCAAGTTTTGTTCTGAAACTCATGCAATGAAGAGGGTATGGTGAGGGCACTGCCCAAAGCCATTATTGCAACAGAGGTATAAAACAGATAGTAGATTATTTCACAGTTCAGGGACATGCAGAACATCGCTAAACTCAACAGCTTGATGCTTTTGACCCCCCACTACAGGCTGGAACACCACAGACCCAATCCCAGCTGAATAGACAATTTTATTGTCTGCTAACTTCACAGGAATGCATTTTTGGCTGTAATTTTGCAGCCAATGGCAATGAGGCATCATATGAGCAGTGGCACCTGTTTCTGCAATCCAAGAGATGTCAGCATCAAGCTGGAGATGGTAGAGGAGCAAGGAGGGCTCAGAAGAATGAAGACTTTCATTTCCAGTGAATTCCACTGCTTGTGAGGCACTCTCCTTCAGCAAGGAGGTAGAAGGCATGGTGCCCAAACCTTGGGTCAACTGGGATGAGCTGGAGGCCTGATTTGTGGTGTTGGGAGGCCCTTTATTGCACTGGCACTTCTGGGAAAGGTAGACAGACTTCGCTTTTGCCAAGTTTTGGCATTTATGGACACAGTGTCCTAGAAATTCGCAAAATGAGCAAGGGGTGGAGGTAGGACATCTGCAATTGCTGGAGGCACTGAATAGCACAGTCTCAGATGTAGGGGCTTCAGGGCATCATTTTTGCTGCAATTCTTCAGCAAGGAAGGCCTCTTTTAGCTTCTCCTTGTCCAGGGATTGGAACAGAAGTAAAGAGGATGCAAAATGCAAGTAATCTTTGCCTAAGGAGCACACCATAGCCATACAAACTAGCTCATTATCCAGGTCCTTGATGGTGTAAGGACTGGAGGTGTCTTTGGGATGCAATTCCTGGATTTTAGACATGGAATCTTTGATCCTAGCAATCAGAGAGCTCAGGGACTCATCTGGTTGCTTTCTAATCAAGAAGAAGTTGTCCCAGGCATTGAAACGAGCACCAGGGTGCTGTTGGAGGTGAATGGAGGCAAGGGTCAACCAGATTTGGACAGGATCATCTTGGACAGCCTCCACATGGGTCCTTTGTTCACTAGAAAGCACCAGGTACAGTTCACCAGCTGCTCTGTCTGCTCTGAGGTCCCATTTAGTGTGAGCTTCAGTTTTGGACTCATCTGGGCACTTTTCAGAGCCATTAACAATGGTCCAGAGGCCTTTAGTGCACAGGAAGGCCTTCATTTTGCCTTTCCAGGTGTTGTAGTTTGAAGAAGTGAGTTTTGTGACTGAGAATGACGAGCAGGAGTGTTCTTCAGCCATGGTAGTGAGTATGGGGCAAAAGGAGTGATTGGGAGGTGGATGGGGTGAGTCTGGAGGGTGAGAGGGCAAAGAAAAATCAACAGAGGCTGAGAATGTGGTCCGAGGCAGTTGAGATTTTGCACAGAGGTGGATGATGTGGCAAATGGTGTGTCAGGAAAGTCCTAGAGTGTGGGGCTCATAACCTGTTGCAATAAATGTGACCAGACAGGGGATTGAACCCTGGACCTCCCAGGTTTTGACTGGGTGCTCTAACCACTGAGCTATTTGGTCAAGGTATCTTGGCTTACTTGGTGTGGTTTAACCACCAAGTGCTAGTAGGGACTAACATTGCTGAGTGCTGGAGTACTACATTTGCAACAGCATGTGCATTTTGTGAGGCCTTTACAAAGGCAACTGGCCTGAGCATGAGGACATCATTGGAGCTGGATAAACTGAAGGTATTGTCAGCATTACACCTGGCATTCTTTGCTGTGTCATTGCACCCCTCTGGAGAGACTCTACCCCCAGACTGGTAGATGATCATACTCTTATCAGAAGTGAGGACAATGATAAGTATGATAATAATTATGACTTCAATGACTCCACCATTGCCAATATGACCAGAGAACCTTATGGAGAGTAGTTTGAAGTCAGGGACTTCAAGCCTTGGAAGAGGGGTAATGTTACATTTTGCTTGCTGTATGCCTCATTTTCTTTCCATCAGACTGCTTTTCCTTTTGTGACCATCTTCTCTCTGGTCTGATGGCCCTTCTGTTTCCACCAGTAGCAATACATTCTCATGCCTTGTTGCAGACACACAGCATTATTGTTCAACCAATAGCATAATTACCTTAGAACATGTGGACTCCTCATGGTCTGTCTCTGTAGTATTTAGCTTGCTGGCTCAAGTCATGGAACCCCAGACTTGAGCTGCTCAATCATACACAGTGATCTCATCCAGAAGTTTGCCCTCAGTGTCCCTAACCAGGACCACTCTTACCAGCATTGCCAAATCCTCTGTCATCTTGCAGAGGTTACCTCAGCTGTTTGCTAGGTAGAAACCAATAAGTCTATGACTGAGCTCAACCTATGTCATGACTTTGGTCTAGCATAACAGATCCCTGTACCTCTGACAAAATTTGTCCAGAGTCATGTCAACCTCAAAAAAACACACATTCCTCTTTGCAACCTTGACCAACCCTGAGCTGTGTACCTGCTACTTGACTGACCATCCCTCCAGCTGGTTCAGGAGTTGGGAGTCATTCAAGATGATACAGAACACAGACCAATTGTGCATGTCCCCCAATGTAAAAAAGAGTGTATTGAGGGTGGTGTGGAATTTGCCTGCAACACACAGAGTACTTGTGTTCTGTGAAGTAGTGATGTACTCATCCTCATGATCTTCTTCAATGATGGGGGGAATCATGCCAGTGGCAGCACTGTCACATGGCATACAATGAACAATCTTTTTCTGGGGTATCAGCAGTGGTGAAATATGAAGGTGGTGGGATGTACACAGACTACAGGGGGAATGGATGGCAGTATGAGTGAGGGGGAGGATGGGATAAAAGTGTTCATGCTTGTGTGTCACAGACAAGGGAGGTTCATTTTTGGAGCACTTGCTGAGGATTGCTCCTCCTCCCTGTCAGATATTGAGGAGAAGAACAATGGTTTTGAGTGCAATTATCTCATGTGCAATGGCTTGATTGACAATGTGAGCAATAAAGGTTGTCAAAGAATGACAAAAAAAGTCCATCTGGCATGACATCAACCTTGAATCTGACTCTCAAGGAAAACAGGAACTTGAGTTGTATATTGTGGAGTTCATGGGACTGGTCAACAAGGCTGGCTTATGCAAAGACTCCCATGAGGGAGGTACATTTCTCAGAAAGGGGATCACCCCTGATTATCATAACTGGGTTCTTAATACCAGAAGGACACCTAGTACAGTAAAAGAATGGACTGTGGCCATGGGAGAAGCTTGTATGGCTATTGCTATGCATTGGATCTTAGAAGGAGAAGATTCCAATCATGATTGCCATCAATTCATCTCATACACCCTGCACTGTGACCCTGATGCCATGGATGTTGATCAAAGATGAAAGACTACCACATGCTGTGCAGACATTAAATGCTTTAATTGCCAAGAAATGGGTCACATCAAGTGTGACTGCAAGAAGCCAATGAAGACTTCTGGGCAGAACAGTAGACCATGGAGATCATGGAAGTGGAGATGAAGAAAGAGGATTTTTGAATCAGACTGCTGAATCACTTGTTACAGTCAGTCCATCCTACATATTGTCTGCTAACTGTACTTCTATAGATGAGGAATTGGATATGTGTGTTGTGTCTCCCCTTGGACAAGTACAACTAAAAGACTACAATGCAAGCATAGTCACCTGTATCAACTCAGGCACAGAAGTCAATCTCATATCCCAACAGATGGTCAACAAACTCAAGATCATTACCTATTGTGTTGACACACCATTCCCCATGATGTCCTTCACCCAGAAGGATAGGGAAATGCTCAAACACAAGTGCATGCTCCATGTGATTGTTAAAGGATGTCAACTCAAAATCAAGGCCTTCATCAGCCCCCTAAAAGGAAAGGAGGACATCCTCCTAGGGATGCCATTCTTGAAGGAATATAGACCTCATGTCAATTGGGTAACAGGTAAAATTGACTGCTGGGATGACAATGAACCACAAATTTAGAAGACTACCCTGTCAACTGAGTTTGAAACAGTGTTAGCTGATAAAAATGAAGAGGTATGCCTCTGGAATGATACTCATGTTCCACAAAGGTATTTGCAGAAGATGACATCCCCCTTCCTCACCATTGGAAAGAACTGGACCATGAAATTTGACTTAAGGATGGGTTTAAGCCTAAGAAATCTTCTGTCTACCCTATGTCCCCAGAAGAACTCAAGGTACTGGACGAATTCCTCAACAAAACCTCAAGTGCAGGAAGATTTGACCTTATACTTCACCACAAGCCACACCTGTATTCTTGATAGCCAAGAAGGATGGAAAGAAAAAGTTAATTCAAGACTACCACTACCTGAACTCTTGGACTGTCCCAGACACACACCCCTCGCCCAATGCCCAGTCCCTCTTTGACAAGTTGGTGGAATCCCACTATTATGCTAAATTTGACAACTGCTGGGGCTTTACTAACCTCCATGTAAGGGAAGGAGAGGGATGGAAAAGGGGCTTCATTACCCCTAGTGGCTTGTTTGAGCCTATAGTGATGTTCTTTGGCCAGGGGTGACCTATCCCTATGCCTTGACCTGCATCTTGACTTCATCCCCATCCTCAACCTCAAGGGCAACCTATCTGTGTTTCTTGACCTCTCTCTGGTTCACCCTCAGTGGACCACAACTTTTTGGTCATCAACATAGATTCTGGTTGGCAACTGCTCTATTTCCCTTTCCTTTCCTTTGTCCCAGTGGGTTGGAAACAGCAGTAACTCTTCTTCTTTCTCCTTCTTAGGCATTGCAAACTTTGACAAGCTCATCAGTTGCCCATTGTCCCAGATTGCTTCATACATGTCCTCTAACCTGTAGTGTTGACTTCTGCACCTGTAAATGTAGGAATGACCTGACCCAGGTTTGCAGTTTCCTCAGTGTCTGCAGTGTTCTCTGCATCTTTGTTGAAGACTTTGCCAAGATCATGCAGCTGCTAGTTGCTGCTCACATGGAACATGCCATTCACATGGGATGAACTGCAATGTGCTGCCATGCAACAACTCAAGGATGAAATTGTTAAGTCCCCCACACTCTGGTGGATCAACTATGAGTGTAGTTGTGAAGTGATTTCAGCAGTTGACACCTTGGTTATTGCAGTTGGCTACATCCTTTACCAGATTGGCAAAGATGGAAAACACTACCCTAGTCACTTTGGGTCCATCACCCTCAATGAAGTGGAAAGCCCCTACTCCCAGGCTAAGCTTGAGTTGTATGGCCTCTTCTGCACATTGCATGTGGTATGTGTGTACATCTTTGGCCTCACTAACTTCACTGTGGAGGTAGATGTGAAATATATTAAGGGCATGATAAACAACCCAGATCTGCAGCCTAACACAATGATCAACTGCTGGATTGCTGGCATCCTCCTCTTCTTGTTCAAACTCATGCACATTCCTGTGGACAAGCATGCCAGGCCCCATGGCCTCTCCCACTTCCTGCAGTCAGAACTTGACCTGCCTGAGGATGACAACCATGAGGACTGGCTAGACCATTTTTACTCCCTTCTCTACAGAGGCTATCAATGACTGCCCACCTCCCACATTCATCTCCAATGAAGATCAATGCCTGTATCACTCCTTACTGCCACTCACTTACCATCAGGCATGCCTCCCACTGCCTGCATCCTTCTACCTCACATTCTTTGTGACTGCTGATACAGATAGCACCCCTGATACCTCTGACAAGCCAGCCATTCCACAGTCTGCAAAGGCTCAGACATGCAAGGCAAAAATCACATTGATCCATGCATTCCTCATGACCTGTGAGCAACCCCCAACCTTACTGATGTGCAATAGTCATCTTTCTTTAACTCTGCCAGCCACTTCTTCCTCCTTGACAGCAACTTATGGTGTAGAGAACCACACAGGCTGCACCAGCTCATCATCAATGAACCCAAGCAATATCACCTCATCAAAGCACATGATGACCTCAGACACAAAGGTGCCTTCACCATCTGCACCCACCTCCTCCTGTGCTTTTGGTGGCCTTGGCTCATTGAGGATGTAAAATGGTTTGTTCATACTTGTCACAAATGCCAGATCCACCAGATGCAGAAACTTCACATACCTCCTACTGTGCCCATGATAGGGGGCCTTTTTCATAAAGCTCACATTGATATGATGCTAATGCCTAAAGCCAGTGACTATTGGTACATAGTGCAGGCTTGATGCACAGTCACCTCATATCCAGAGTGGCAAATGCTGCATGCAGAAAACAGTGCCATGCTTGTGTCCTTCATCTTTGAGGACATCATATGCCACTGGGGTCTGCTCACCAAAATTGTCATGGACAATGGTCCTGCATTCATTCAGGCCTTAGATGCCCTAGCTGTGCAATATCATATCCATCACATCCATATTGCTTCTTACAACTCTCAGGCTAATGGTATCATAGAGCATTGCCATTATGATGTATGAGAGGCTATTATGAAGAGCTGCAAGAACAATGACTGCTGCTGGCACACCATCATGCACTCTGTGTTCTGGGTCAAGCAGGTCACCATATTGAAGTCCATGGGTCTCTCCCCTTACTTCATGGTACATGGTGTTGAGCTGCTGTTCCCATGTGACCTCACTGAGGCTACCTTCCTTTTACCCCTATCCAGTGATGATGCAACACTACTGACTACCACAGAACTGTTCACTTGGCATGCATGCCAGTTACATCAGCATTCAAAGTCCCATGCAGGGGAGACCCACATACTCCTAAATTGATCCAATACCAAACATAGTTCATTTTTCCTTGTCTGTTTTACCCTGGGTTTCATCTGGAGACCTCTGTTCCACCCCAGGTTTCATCTGGTGATCCTACTGATAGCTACTCCTCTCTCAAAAAACATAAAAGACATAAACACTGCTAACAATCAGTCCAAAACTGTCCAGAAAAATAACAAACCACCTGATAGGTATATAACTAAAACACCATCTCTCCTGTTACTTCACTTACTAGTGTTGCTGATGCCATCCTTGGCTGCCATATACTGCTTATACTCACAACTACCCTGTGCATTTGTTCCTTGAACATGCAGTCAATGTGTGCCCTTTTCTCCTTTTTCCTTTCAATTCTCTTTCTGTCTCCTTACATTTGATACCCAAAGACCATCCCAGATACCCACTAAAACATCCCCTCACTCTCACTTCAACATGCCATCACACTGTATGTCAACACCATGCTATGAGGACTCACCACTCAGGGAAGTTGAAAGTTGCACAAAGAAGACAAGTTGGTACCCCACACACCATATGTTACCATGGCTGAACTGTCCCATGGAGGGTAGTCACCTACTTTGTGTTGCTTCATGTCACAACCTCATGCAGAAGAGACAACAGCGGTATATTGTGCGCTACATGCACTAAGATGTGGAGAGGACAATGCAGCAAAAATTAACTAAGTACAATCATTCCTACTTGACCCAATCTTCTCTAGCACCTCAGTGAGCCAGTTGACACACACCTGGAGTTGAAGGCATATGGCCTCTGACTCCACAGCCTCAGCAATTGCAAGAGGTTGGCTGCAACCTTGCTATCAAGCCAGCTGCCCACCAGCACCTTTCCCTTTGCATGCATGTGGCTCTCAACCACCTTGACCTCATCATCATCATTGTCAGTGACCCTCTTGGATGGGCTGGCCTTGGCAGCCTTTAAAGACCACACTATGAGTCATTAGCTTTGGATCCCCTGAGGTGAGGTTGCTACTTACTGGTTGACATGCTAGCTGGTGCCTTCTTTCCTGCTGCCTTCATCAACTTCTTGCAGCCCTGCTTCATGCACATGCATCCCTTGCACATCTACCCTGCAGGTCTGACACACAGGGTCTTCTTCACTATGCACCTCACACAAGGCTCCTTGTGGAGGCTGGACCCTGGCAGAACCATGACCCTGGGTGTCTCAGCCTCATCCTTGCTCTCCATGATCATCTGCCAAGATTGCTAAGAGCCCAAGTGTTAGCCTCTGCAACACTGCACATGCGACACTCTTACCTTCTCAAGGGCTGCACCACCTTAATGTGTGACATCCTCTCTGTCACAGCTGGCATCACAGCACTTGTCCCCTGCTCCCTGACATCCTGTGAGGCCTCTTCTCCCATTCACACATCCTTGTCAACTTGTTCATGCTCAGCTGTGGTGATCTCCTCTGCTGCCCACTTCTCATAGACCTCATTGGCCTTGGCCACTGTGGGTCCATCCACCACAGCTACCTTGGTCAGCTCCCACCTGCACTTGATGATAGGAAACACTTCAGCCTAAAAAAGGGTCAAAGCTGGTGAGCCCCAAGTAAAATGTGCACTTACTGTCTTCTCTTCCCACCAGTGCATCCACATCACCCATTCCTCTTGCAGCTCCTCCTTATCATCCAGAAGGCACTTGGCCTTGGCAACCATGGCTGCAGACACAGCAATGAACTTCTCCTTGAGGGTGGCCTTCTCCACTTTGATTGGGTCAGGGGTGGCCATGCAAATGAGTTGGGAAAGGTGGGGAAGGTGGTTGGCAGACATGGTATGACCAAGAGAGAGGTCAATGGGGGGAAGGAATCAAATTGATGCAAAGGTTTGAGCCACACACTAACAATTATATACTTAGCAGCCATGAGGTGCTTATATCATTGGCCCAGACACTTCTATGTGGCATTCAACAGTCTTCTTGCATTCCTCAGCACCATGCTTCCTTCACTTCTACATGGCATTCACCAGTGTTCTCGAATCCTTGGCACTGCACCTTCTCCATCACCATATGGCATCATTGGTTATGTCCTCCACACCACATGGCTGACTGGAGATGGTCAGCATCTAAATCCCCCACAGGTGTAAGAAATCCACATTCCCTAAACACATAAGCCCCTATCATCAAATGTTCTGCAACTATCATTATGTCCCACACCACTCATGTCCACTGCTGCTCACACACTACCTTCCCACCTACCTCACTACATTCCCATGCCCTCACTCCCTCTCACACACTGCTATACCCACAGCCACTGTGCTCCAGCCACTTCCTTCCTTTGGACACTTTTCTTTTACCATGCTCTCTGTTCCCTTTATGTAAGTAGTATACCCCTGGCCCCTGTTGCAACCTGTCCTGTGTGTATGTGCTGTCACATGGCTTTCCTTTGCTTGTACCTTGTCCTACTTAGGTTCTGAGTTTGCCTGGACTATAAAGCCCTGTACTTAGGTACAGAATGATACCTTTTGGTACTCAGAAGGTCACTACAAGTTTCCTTTTCACTTCATCTACACTACATGCCTCACAAACCACTGTGCACAAACTACATATACCACTCACATTGCTCAATCACCAGTACAACACCACAGAATATGCTGCACACACCACAAGACACTACTGCTACAGAGTGCAGAGTCCCACCTTGTAGTTTCAACAGTCCAGAATCCCTTGGGACAAGCAATTTGTTCCCTTCATTTTATTGTTGTTATCTAATCCATCTAGCTTGTATTATACAGCTACTTGGACTTTTCCTACACTGTGTCAGCTGACACAATCCAACATTGCTGGAACCATACCAAAATTCAACCATATGTACTGACTATAGTTGGCAATGGTTTATACTGGCATCTGTCATAGAGACCACTCCAAGTCATTTCTGCCTGCTCACATGGATCCCATTGCATGGGACTTTATTCATCAGTATGCTGCTGTCCTCATGCCACTGTGGAAAGTAGAAAGTAACTTATACAATCATCTTGGTGAAAAGTGTGTCAACACTGACTGGCAACCTGTGCTGAAGGCTGTCATGGAATCTGAAGACAACTATTCAGCACTCAATGCAGTCTCAGCTCACCACACTGCTGCATTGTCTCACTCCAGGATCAAAATCTGCATTCCTGTGCTTGTGGCAATCTCCAATCCTGCACAAAAGCCAAACCAACTTGCCTTGGTGGAATCCAAAGTGATGGAATTAATGAAGGTATGAGTCTCAGTGCATGAAATAGTCACTTTATTAGTACCTAACAAAGGTATGAGTCTTTACACTATGTCAATACTAACTAAATGAATTGAAGTATAGCTATGCTCACCTCAGTGCAGGAAGCAGTCACTGAGGTGGAAAATAATGGTGTGGAAAATCTATAGTACTGTAATTACTAAGTGCAGTGACATCAGAATTTAATTCCAAAGGTTAGGGGGAAATTCCAAGCCCTCTGGGTGAAACTCCAAGATGCTACTGTAATTCTGAAATGCATTCTCAACACTCCCCCTCAATTGGTACAAAGCCCAAGTGCAGATGTGAAATGTTTCACCTTGCTGCTTGGTAAAGGTTGGGTAAGGGTATCAGTGACCATGCCACCAGTAGGACAATAAATCAAATGAAAGGAATGGTTTTCCACAGCAAAACAAATGAAATGGTATCATATGTCAATGTGCTTGGTGCAAACATGACAGCTGCCATCTTTGGTGAGCATGATGGCAGATTGGCTGTCAGAATACAGCAGGATAGGATACTTGAGTGGGATGAAAACTTCCCAGATGAGTCATCAAAGCCATAAGCCCTCTTTGGCTGCATGAGTTACTGTGACATACACTGCTTCTGCAGTCAAGAGTGTGACAAGTTCTTGTTTCCATGAAGCCCAACTGATAGCTCCTCTGTCTAGTAGATATGCATATCTGCTGATAGCCTGTCAATGCTCCTGTGAAGCACCATCTGCATCAGTATAGCCCTTGAGGCCTTGTTCTGTATTTCCAAATGTCAAGGTGAGCACTTTTGTGCCTGAGATATACCTGTAGATTCATTTTATGGCTTCCCAGTGAGTGATGTTGGGTGTGTTATTGAACTGCATGACTGTAGAGACAGCAAATGTGATGTCTGGGTGCATTCCAACAGCAAGGTGCATGAGGGAGCCTACAGCAGCACTGTAGGGTACATTTTTCATCCATGCAGCTTCTTTGGCTGACTGCAGAATTTCTCCATGAGAGAGTTTGATTCTGGTGTAGGGAGCCATATACATACTCCCTGAGGCTGAAACAGGAAACTGTCAGTAAATTCTACTGCCTCTGCAACAAGCCCCTATTGCTCTATGCCTTCAGAATTCTTTCTGCTCACTGCCTCATGTTTTGCCCTACCTACTTTCAGCTTCAGAGTTTCTCCAGACCTCCAACATGTCCCCCAGTCATCAATAAGCTGATCTGAAAAATTCTGCATTTGCACAGAGTCATCAATAAGCTGATCCAGAATTCCATAACCCATCCACCACCTAGCCACATCACCAGTCATCTGTGCCAGTCATCTCTAAAAAAACTCTCATTCCCCCTGTCACCCCAAATTCTGCAGATCATTTTCATACCTGTAGGCTCCTCCCTTCTGTGGTTCTGCCTTCCTGCCAACTCCACCTCTCACCAGTACACATACCCTCTTTCTGTTGGAAGACACCCCCTTTTCTGTTATTCCTTTTACTCTCATTTACCACTTGCCAGACTATTTCATGTGCATCTGTACTTTGCTGACATCTGTCATCCATTCCTTTATTTTATGGTCTTTTAGTTTTTCTGCCCCACCTTACTCAGACTTGTACCTACATCCCATGTACTATATAATTCTGCTGTAGTGTCAGAAAATATACCACCCATTTCTGGGGTCACTATCTGTGTGTGTTTCACAAGTTCAAGAGTTCCTAGAGCCTAAAAGCATCTATCAAGTCTACAGCATCTACAGTGTCTTCAGTGATCTCCATGTCTCCTGTGTCCTCCAGTCCATCACGCCTTATCTTGCACCTCCCTCACCTCAAAATACACTCTTCTTGTCACATATCTGTCTCTCAGAATTGTGTATACTTGTCTTGCTGTCCCTTGCACATCAACAACCCTCCAGAATTAAATTCCACAATCCTCACATGTATACCCCACCCCTTCTAGTATTATCCTCAACTTCTCCTTCCACTCAGCACCCCTTTGGATGATCCTAGGGAATTCTCTCTACAGTCTTCCTCTAGTCACACACTTCCCAGAAGATGTGTCACACAGTGCAACCCAGTCTGTGGCCCAGATGACAACAACCACAATGACTTGGACACTCAGGTACATGAGCACATAGGTGTTGTGCAACCAAAAATGGTAAGGGGGCAGCTCAAGGTGTAACAAAATGCCTTAGAATGATATTACTCACAGATCCATCTGCATGTCATGACAATGGTATATTATCCCATTGAGAGGCCCATCCATATTGTTGCCAACTTTGTAATCTAATCATAGAGGGGCCCATCTTTATGATGTGACCCTCTGCCATGATATGATAGGTGGGCCTGTCTTGATGTTGTGACTGGGGTGTACCCTACTGTGGATGGGCCAGTCCATGTCTTATGGTAGCTCAGCATACTTACTTGGTCACAGGTCTGTCTATATGTTACAGCATCCTTACCCTCTGCAGGCCCATACATGTGTTGCTCTCACTCTAGGTCCTCAGGCCTGTCCATGTGTCATGGCTAACCTACTTTGATGGGCCCATCTCAGGGTCTATATACATAAGTGTTGGTATTTTGGCACACAGGCTGCCCACATGTTGTGACTAAGTGTGACTACACTATGTGCTACAGAGCTCATTGTCCCTCTCAGCCCTTTCCATACCCATTCATGGAATATGCAGGGGAAGGTAGGATAGATACAACATTACAAGGCATTCATACCATCCACCACTGCAAGATCTGCTTCACCTTCCATTCCCTCTTCTTCCAGCCACTCCCTGTCTCCCCATAGCACACCTGCTCCCCCTTGCACAGCCCTCGCACAGGCTTCCTCGCCGAAACATCTGACCACCCTCGCAGCTTCTTCGATTGTATTTGCAAATGCCCATATAACCAAACACCTGTTATCCTTCGTGCTGCACCCATCCGCGATACGCACAATCCTTCTCAACCGTCTAATCGCTTTGAGGATCGCCACCTCAATCTCTGCTCTTATCATGCGCTCGGAAATGCCTCGAACACGACAAGAATCTCACCATGTCGCTATGACTTACCCGATATCCTCTCCGCGAGTACCTCAATTTGCGCAGGCAAGGCAAACAAGGGCGCAAAGATAATTGCCTGGCCCGGATCGACGATAATATTGCACCCCCCCCAAGGGAATACCGTTCGACTAGAAATCACTCTACACGCGTTGCCCTGTAATTCTTGTACGATGGCCCGTCTTTGAATCATGGATAAAGATGCCATGCGGCGATGGGCTGTCGTCGCATCAATCCAGTATGGTGGGAAGTATAACTGTGTTTTGATGGATGACCTTGTCAGGGGTTGTCTGCGGTGTTGACTCTGCAAGTAGTGGGGTTGCCACGTGTGGTGTCTCAAACAATCTGGCGACGGCACAGGGAGGGGTATGATACCCTTATTACGAAGTCCAATGAATGTCGCGAAGAGGTCTCTTGCCGAGGTAGGTACAAAGTGGTCCGGTTTACATCGTTTTGTAGCGCGGGCCGAAATGATTTCTTCGTGAAAAATTTCTGGCATTTGCTCAGAAGATCAGTCTTCTGGATTTGTACCACCGACATGTTGCCGTTCTTCCACCAAATTGTGCATGACATCCTCAGGAACGCGATCGACGAATCCAATGGAATCTACCAGTCCTTCCGGATGAGGCATGCTCGCGGATGACTGGGACATGAACTGCAGGTAGAACTCAGTCCCGTGCATGGTCCCACCCCTGTGAACACCACCACTGAAGCGATTGATGTCTTCCACGTCGGCGCCGCTGTTACGCCCCAGCCATGATCTCCATACCCCACATCGTAGGACGGATCGTCACTGAATGGTCCCTCGATGCATCCGACACCACCCGCATCCGCGGTTGTGACTCGAGGTGCCGCGCATTCAATCGAAGCAGAAGGTCGGTCTGCGTCAAGGCATGGATTCACATTGCTGGCTTCCACGGCCTGACGTCCATCGAGCTCCTCGTTATACTGATCCATTTCTGCCTTTCGTTGCTGTTGCCATCCATTTCTTATCCTCACTCCGAATCTCTTTATCCAGCCCACCCCTGCAAGTCTATCCCTCTCCCACCAGTACTCCACCTCCTCATCTTTGGATTGTCTGCCCAGTGGGGTTGGGCTTGCACCCAACCCTTCGAATCCCCATAAAATGTTGGTTGTGCTCGCCCCGTCTTCTTGGTCATTAACGGCATGGATAACACCGGTTGTACCGGCGTCAACCATATCCAATGCGCCATCGACCCGTGCAACTTCTCCGTCTCTAGGGATCGATCTTTCAACGGCCTATCAAACTTTCAGCACTCCATGTTCATTGGAAAGAGATTGATAGTAGGAAGTGCCTGTGATGCCAACAGCAAAAGCAATGACCCACAATTGCCGAAACTATAGGAAACACACCCATGATAGATTAAGCGACAAGGCCTTTAATCCCTTCGCAGGTTCCAAAAATGGCGGTCTGTTCTTCCATGGCACCGGTGACTACTTTAGTTCCCCCCTCGGACGCCACCAGGCTCGCCATCCATTGTGGAAAGCGCGTTCTTGGATGTTTCGTAGGTGGCTGGATAGTTGGCACTGTGCAAAGGTTAGGAATCACAGCAGGGACCCAAGTAGCCAAAGACTTCACCATCCATCAACAATACATCTTTTTCGTCCAGTCTCCAAAATATAAGCTACTGGATCACGAGGTGATGCGCAGATCTTCGTTAGGGTGGCGTCGAGGCCCGCCTCCGAATCTACCCCTACAACCGCGTCGATGACTGGAGGTACCCTTACATCTACAATTAGATCGTGCTCTGCGGTGGTTGATGAGGTTGCCCGAGAATCGAATTGGCGGGACTGAGAGGGGCCCATACCGACAGAGTAACCAGTACCAGGGAACTCGCGATCTTGTTTCCTGAAAAATCTTTGGTGAAAAGTTTGCCAGTGCCTGGCCCCACCGCAGATACTCTGGATGCCCCCCCCACCAAGCCAACTCCCAAACTCCATGCCAGAAAGCAGCCGGTGGCAGAGAACGATGCAGTGACCCAAGCTCAGCTCACCCACCTCTCCGCTCAAGCCGCTCAACTTGTCAAGGCCATGCAAAGCGCCATAAAAGCCAAGGATGCTATTCCACTTAGCAGTCCCATGCATCGACAAATTGATGGTATTCACTTGGTGCATCATACTTCCTGGGCTTGGCGTAAGGTCTCTGTAAACTCCAGGCTGCGTGAGTTTCAGAATGTGGCAGGTGCTGCTGTTCTGGAGTGGGGAATTATCGAAGAGTACAGGCCACAGTTGCTGAATACTGAGGGGTCTGGTGCTCACTATCTCTGTTCTCAATTGTCCAGGCTCCTCCATCCGTCCCTTAAACTAGCCTTTTTCTCTGGCAAACAGAGAAAAGCAGAGTTTTCCTTTGCAGATCAAGTCCCCCATGCACCCCTTGGTGATGAAAACTTTCCAAGGCAGATTGGTGATGTCCTCTTGATCCTGCAAAACAGTCTGACCTTGAAGGCTGATGCCATTGCAATACAAAACTTGGTGAAGGCAGTGGAACGCTGCCCGTTGGCATGGGATGACCCTGACAATGAGGGTGATGCTAAATATCCACCCCTTGAGTCGGATGTAGAAAAAGCCCTGGGGCTGCTTGTCAAGGTGCGTTGACTACCGGCTTAGTTCTGATTATATTTGACACCATTATCCTGCAGGGTCTAGAAGCCAACGCTTTCAGAAGGCGAGGTCACACTGATGGTGACCAGGAGCGTTCCTTGCATATAGTTTTTCGTGGCACTAGAGAAATGTCAATAATTCCAAAGGGCAAGAACAAGGCAAAGTGGTTGCCAAAACGGGCACATCGACCGGTTGAGGATTTGTCGGAGATGGGTGTTGACAAAGGGCTTGCTGACAAAGAGCATTTTGATGAAGGGCACCAAAGGTCACAGAGTGGCCAAGGTGGTGATACTGACATCGGAAATGCAGAAGATGAACAGGTGCATGTAACTACCTATCTTGCTTCACCCACTGTCGCTTCCATCCCAGCACAGGGTTCCCAGATGGGGATACAAGGTGTCCAATACCAGGGGAGGGGCGGAGCTGAATCCCTTGAATTTTCACCAGCCATCAGAGGTAACTAATTTTTCATGCTCTCTTTGGTTAAGTCACTGACTTGTCCAATGTCTTGGTTGATAAGATATCCCACTTGACAGTATGCGCAAGAGACATCTCGAAGGTGGTGTTCCCGGTGAGTGCTGCCTGTTCAAACCAATTGACCATAACATCTGACATATCTATGATGAGATAATTCAAAGAAGGCAAGACATGAAGCAACATCTGGTGCAGCAGGCAGTGGAGGGTCTGGCCCTGCACATAAACGAGTGGTTTTTTTGCAGTCATGACTTTGATTGTTCAGGGAATGTAATGCTTTAATGGTATATGTCATTTTACCATACACCTTAGTGAATTCTACCAAATTATGTGCATTGCTCAGATTATAATGCTCTTGAAGGGATAATCATAAACTCTGTTTTCAGTGATGAGAATGTCAGTGGCATTTGTTCTAAGGTACAAGAGGTGCCTCACTTCCCTCTGGCAGTGGGGACAAAGCTGTGGCAGGTAGTACTCAGTAGGACATAAACAAAGCCACATGCAAATGTGAAGGGCACAGTCTCTATGCCTCACAGTCAAAGAACGAGTAATAATGAGTGAGTCTACCAACTTGGGTGGCTGTGGGCTATCTAACCCTAACCCAACAAGTCAGTTGACTGTGGACACCACAGTGGCTCCATCACTTTGTTTTATTCTCACACACAAATTTTCCACATCTTTTTGGCTTCCTCTCCTCTTGTCTCTAAGCCTCAGGGTACCTCAAGGGGGTTATCTGGCATGTTGCTGGATCCCTCTTTGAGGGGAATCAGTATCTGACATGCCGTTGGACCAAACCCACACTCTGGGGCTTATCATTTCATATCTCTTGTATTTCTTTCTTGTAGTCAAAGGTCTGATGACTTTTGATTTGTGTTCCTTCTGATGATTCCCACCTTCCAATGACACAACTAATGACCTTAGCAAGATCTATTTTGACACGGTGCACTGCTGTGGAGGAAGGAGTACTGGCACTTGTATGATATGGTCTACTGTTGCACATGCATTGCCATCCTCATATTTGCTCCATTTCTAGGTCGTCGATGATGGTTCCAGCATGTGTGAGGCTAGTCAGAAGTCTCTCCCAGATCCTTTGCCTTCCCTCTTACTGGTCTGGGTTTCATTCTAGTCACTGGTACAAATGTGATGTCTACAAGTGTGTCAAGCTCTCTGATCCACTTTCCTTCACAGGCAACAATGCACCTTGTGATATGTTCCTGTATGTCACAGCTTCACTGCATATTTCTATCCTCTCTCATTGGAGTGCAATCAGCTCAATTGTTAGTTGCCTGTGCCACCAGGATGTGATGCTTGGCATGGGCCAGAAGGATTCTTATGTTGGGTACTCTAATCCATTAAGTGATAATGGACCTACCATTGACATTCTTAGTGATGAGGCTCAATCAAAACATGGTATCATAATGAACTGGGATGACATGGAGAAGATCAGGCATCACACATTCTACAACAAGCTGTGTGGCACTCTAGAGGAGCACCTCATCTTACTCATGGAGGCGCCCTTTAACCCCAAGGTCAACCATCAAAAGATGACTCAAATCATGTTCAAGACATTTAACATGCCTGCATTCTATGTTGCCATTCAGGCGGTGTTGTTGCTGCATGCATCTGGTCATACCACTGGTATCATAATGGACTCTGGTGACCATGTCATGCACGTGGTTCCTATCTACAAGGGTTTCACTCTTGCTCATGCCATATTGCATCTGGATCTGGCTGGCCATGATTTGACTGATTTCTTGATCAAGAACTTGATCAAATGTGGCTATTCCTTCACAACCACTGGAGCATGAAATTGTTTGGGATATCAAAGAGGAGCTCTGTTACATCACTCTTGACATCAAACAGAAGTTGCGGCTGATTGCTCAATCATCTGCCCTTGAGAAGAGTTATGAACCTCCTAACAGCCAGGTGATTATGATCACTAATAAGTGGTAAGTAGGTTTTGGAAAGTATAATTGACTTCATCTAAACAAAGTGCAAGCTTCCATGCACCAGAAACCCTCTTCCAGCCCACATTCCTTGGCCTTGAGGCTGCCAGCATCCATGAGACTTCATAAGATTGGAGAACTCTGGTGGCCTGAGTGGTTGAACCTCAGCCTCCATGGTGATTTGACATCACCTCCTTGACAGCTTGGATTTATCAGACTCTTTGGCCAAAGCCCATATAGAATGCCCCTCTGGACCCTCAGTTCTTTGCAAGGTGCTGCACAAGTTGCCTCTAAGGCACAATTTCAAATTTGTCCACAGGTTGGGACACAGTGTATCATCTGTGGGCATGGGTTTGCATGACTTTATGGCCTCAGCAAGTTCTGCAGTATTGTCTGCATCTGTGGGTGGGGGGGTTAGGAAAAAGATATTCAGCAGTGGCAAGCCAACACATTGTGGATTCCTTCAACAAGCATAGAGAGGAGGACACAAATCCTCAGTAACAGAATGAGAAGGTGCTCAAGGTGGATGGGTGGGTATGACCTCTCCTGGAGTATATGGCTACTGATGATTTTAGTAAAGAGAAACTGTGCTTCTTCCCACGAGGATGACAAAGATGAGGGCAACTACTTTTTTGGTCAGCATGAGACTGGGTCTGTCTCACCAGGCATACAGCTTGATGGCACTGCCAACTCTGGTATGCCCTCTCATGTTGCTCAACTCTGCAGCTCAGGATGATTATTTTGGCTCTGCAGTTGAAGACACACCCATTGTGATGCCTCCCTGTGAACTGAAAATGGAGGGCTCTGGCCCATACTGTGGAAGATGCTGTTTCCTGGAGATACTGCAGATCCATGTCTCCTCAAGGCTATCCATGTCACATGACTCTTCTTTATCTCCACCCTCACATGGGGCTCCCATCACACCTCTGCCAAAGTTCCTACAGCTTGTGGGACAAAAATTGCTCCAATGCTTGATCCTGGGTTTCAAGGCTGAGGTCCTTGTCCGTCACTTTTCTATCCTTGATGACTGGATGTCTTGTCAAGAGGTAAATGTGATCAACTGGACACAGTCTCTCAAGGATAGGGCATGGTGGAAAGCAGAAGTCACAAGCCGAGTGCACTTGCAGTCATTCATGGTCATTTCAATTTGATGGCAAACTTGTGAAGTTATTTTGATGCATCCCAGCTGGAGGGATGCACTTGTCTCTGAGTTTATCATATTGCAATCATATGTGTTGACTCTTACCTCTTCACATCATCATTGTGCTCAAGTCAGTTGCTAGAAAGCATACATCTACAGTGCTTTCCATATCATCACAGCCATCCTGGAAGGCTATATATGGACAGCAGTACCCAGGTGGGCCCTGGTAAATGCAAGCCTTCCTGAAACTCAGTCAATTTGTCATGGTTGAAGCCAAGCTGATTGATACTGCAGTTAGGTCTGAATCAAACAGGCTGTCCTCTTCCAAAAAAAAAGCAAGATAAACAAGACCAAAATTTGCAGGGCCAGCTGCGAACCAGGTGGGGAAGTAGATATATCTGGAAGTGGGCCATAGGTGGGAACATGGCTTTACCTTGATGACAGAATTAAGGAGAGGAAGTCATATGTTGAGGGCCAGCTGAAACAGCGCAGCTGGATACACAAGTTGGGAGATTGTCCAGGCTGTGGATGGGCATGGGAGGGTGTATTCCTGAACAAGGAGATGTGTGACTGACACACAAACAGGATCCACTGAGTTGATCTGACTTGTGAAGTTGGTGATAAGATATTACTTGTAGCAGAAGACTTTGTGAGGAACTTTGAGTCAGCCATCCCTGGTGTGGCTGGATTACCCCTGCCAGAAGTTGCTATTGTGGTCCTGTGTGGCAGATGACTATGGCACTCCATTTGAGTAAAAAATAATATGCACAATACACAGAGGTATGTGCAATGATGGGATCAGCAGTATGGTGTACCTCTCTTCCTATCAAAGTATCATGGAGTCCATGCTATGTAGTTACCTGCTAGTTCCATAAATCATCTAGACTGTCACTCCCCCCATTTACTTGGGATAGTTCATCTCCATAAATCAGACCCTTCAGTCACATGTAGTCCTGAAAGTGGGGCTAACTGATGTTGGCTGCTGGGCCCTGAGGGTGGGTAGGCCAACATGTGAAAGAAGGTTTGGTTGAGGTCACCCCCACCCTATGAAAGTGGCATTGGTGGACATCACTGGTGAATGGTACCATCCCCTGAGAATGTCATCAGCTGATCTCACTCTTGGAGGGTCCTATCCCCTGAAAGTTGGATCAGCTGATGCACCACTGAATGGTCCTACCCCCCTGAAAGTGGGATTGGCCAATGCACCACTGTAGGGTGTGACCCCCTGAAAGTGGGATCGACAAATGCACCACTGTAGGGTGTGACCCCCTGAACATGGGATTGGCTGATGCACCACTGGATGGTTCTACCCCCTGAAAGTGGAATCAGTGTAGGGTGTGACCCCCTGAAAGTGGGATGGGCTGATGCACCACTGTAGGGTGCTACCCCTGAAAGTGGGATTGGCCCACAGCATTGGTGGATGATCTCACCCCCTGAGGGTGGAGTGGGGTGACCAAACTAGGGGATAGTCCTACCCCCTGAAAGGATCAGTGGATGTCACCATGGGATGTAACCACCCCCTGGAAGTGGGATTCAGCTGACCTCACTGGTGGAACCACCCATTGAAAGTTAGATCAGCTGACCACACTGCCCTGTGGACTCACCCCTTTGGAGGTGTCATAGATGGTCATGGCTGAGTGATGGGCATACTGGTCTTGAAACTGAACCTCCATTATGCTCACCATGGCATGACATCCATCTCAGGTGGTGCTAGCTAGTAGTTGTGTTTAAGAAGTGTTATTGGCAACATTGTTTCATAACCTGTAATACATATCTTTCCAAACTGTTGAAATAGTCCTGATGTTATGGGTATGACTAGAGTCACCAAGATTGCATAGGTATTTACAAGGATTTCTAAGTATTTACATCTTCACTTGTAGCCATGAAGATGTTCCTCTTTTTCCCTGTGTAAGGTGAAAGGAATTTTCAGGGATGGAGAAAGTGAATGTCTTTGCTGGGAGGGGAGAGCCATCAGGCCCTTTTCCCTTTCCACAGTCAGCATAGCAACACTCATAAAAAATAAATTCCCCTGCTGACCCCCAATGCCACTTCTGCATGGTTGCACATTGAGGACATGCAACTGGCAAGTGATGACCCCAGGGCCTGAGATGCTTGTCAGTCCAGATATACTTTTCTACCTCCAGCTTTTCTTCCTGCCAAACAATCAAAATGGTGTTTGAGTGCCTGCCAAGTTTGGCACAGTCCCACAAAGCATCCTTCACTGCATTTCTGACATGAAAACCTTCAATCACAGTTTTTTCCAGGAGACTCTGGAGATAGGGTGCTGTTGTAGGGATTTGGAACCTTGGAGCATCAAAGAGGAGGATGGACCTTGGCTTGAAACTAGCAAGTGTCAGGGATGAGTCAGCATCAAAGGAGAAAACTTACAGTTTGGCAGCCTGATTTACCCCATTGAAGCTCTGTGCCTCTGTAACCACAGAACCACAGACATAGAACATCATGTCAGCTCCCCATATAATCTCAGCAAGGGGAGTAAGAAGGAGTTGGAGAACCTGGACAAGGTTAGCTGGGGGAGCCAAAGGGAGGGGATGGCACTCACCTGAAAGACTTGAGATGCATGGGGGTTGTTATCCTCACCATAACCAACAAAGAAGATCACCCCTATCTTCATCACTGTGAGTGGTGAGGAAAAGGACCACCCTTGGATAAGAGGAGAGGGAGGTGGCCAGGCTTGTTGCTGCCTGTTGGTATGTAGCCTGGGAATCTTGGGTGGCCAGGTTAAAAGGTAACTTGGAGAAGGAGTAGGCTTTTTTAGGAAAATCAGCCTGGAGAAAGTCATTAAGCATGTTGACTTGGGCCCAGCCAACCTGTAGAATCTCCAGGTGAAGATGCACCAGCAATGTTGGGAGGGGAGCCACCTGGGATGCAGTGGCATGCTCAAAGACACCTTTGAGGTGAGGGGGATTGGGAAGGACAGGTTCCCCTTTGGAGTAGAAAGCCTTGACATGTTTCAGTTTAAGGATGAAGAGGGCTGGGGAGTTTGGACTTACAAGGTAGGGCTTTGGTTCACCTCTGATTTGCTTCTAGTGACAACAGACACACTTGAACTTGACATGGTCTTGTTGCACCTTCTGCAAATCCTCTACAGGGACAGCTAAACACAGATCACAAACCACTCTGTAACATCCTCTCTCCTGACAAATGCACATCTTTCCACCATCCCTACACATAACACAGTGCTGGGGTAGGTGTAAGATGGTGTATGGCAGATGGGAAAGCACTCACAGAATTTGTACCAGGCTGCAACTTGATCTTTTTGACAGGCCTCTTGGAAGCCACCTTTGCCTATGCCTGTTTCTTCTGGAGGGTGAAAAGGTTGAGCCTTGGGGCATGGCCTGTTATGCTGATGACTTGTATCACATCATGAATTGAGTGCAATGTCACACAAGCATGTGACTGTTGTTATGCTCAACCAAAGTCAAGACATAGGGAGAGCTCAAATGCAGACAATTGGTTTCTACTGAGCAATGGCTGCAGTAACCTCTGTAAATGACAGAGGATTTGATCAATGCTGGTAAGAGAGGTCCTGGTTAGGGACTCTGAGGGTGAAGTTCTGAGGAATGCTGCATATGATTGAGCAGCTCAAGTCTGGGTTTCCAGGACTTGAGCTGGCAGCCTAAATACTACAGGGAAACAGACCATGAGGTGTCTGCATGTAAACGAGCTAACTTCGCCATTGGTTGAACAATGATGACACATGTCCAAGGCATGTAATGAGTGAGTAATGCTACTGGTGGAAATAGAGAGCCATCGGAACAAAGAGAAGATGGCTCAGAAAGGAAACAGTGTCCAACGGATCAAACACATGGTAAATGTACAGTGAAAAGGGAAAAGATAGGGGTGAAATGTAACATTACCCCCCTTCTAAGCATTGAAGTCCCTGACTTCAACTATTCTCCATAAGGCTCCCCGGTCATGTTACTGATGGCAGAGTCGTTGAAGTCAAAATCATTGTCATACAAATCGTTATCCTCGCTCCCGATGAGGGTATGATCATCCACCAAGGCGGGGGTGGCAATTCTGTCCTGTAAAGGACAACGAGGGCATAAGGAAGGGCATTGGGCTTGGGTGTGTCCAGGACGAGTGGCATGGCAAAGGGGACATTCATAGAGTCCACAATTGATGCGAACATGGCTGAGATGGTGGCAAACGTAGCATGTCTGGCGGTAGTGGGGGTTGGATGGAGTAAGAGGTCTATCGAACTCTGTCATAGCGTTCAGCACAGGAGAAGGAGGCAGCTGTGTGAGGGTTTTGATGATGTTTAACGTGTAGTCGAGTTCTGCACGAGAGATGCCAAAGGCAGTTTTGGGGTCTACTTCAGATGGGGAGTCATGAGACTCGCAGGGTTGTGGATTAGGGCCTGACAAACAGCAGGTGCGAGGTCTATCGGCTCTTTGGAGAGAGCGAGACGAACGGGAGGAGTGGGAGGATGATGGCGATGATGCTGGAGGGGAAGTGGACATGGAGGAAGCCGGAGGAGGAGTTGCAGTCGAGGGCCTTCGAGATCCAGGAGGAGGGGGTGCGATTAATGTTGGGTATTGACAGACATTATATATGAGGTCTGCGCCTCCAAGAACGTCAAAGAGTTTGAGAAGCAGGGGAACCTGCTGGGCGGAGATTTCATTTAAGATAGTACAAGCAGGGGAGAGAAGAGGGTTCTGGCAGTTGACATAGCGAGAAAGTTCTTCAAGCCAAAGGGCTTGGATAGTGGCATGGTACACAAGATCAAGAGGGGAGTTTTCATCCACCTCATGATAGACGGTGCTGACGATGGCAGGGTCAGTGATGAAGAGTTGATAAGAAGCGATCATTTGATCACTGGCAGGCTGTCGATGCCGACGAGCGAAGGGGGTGTGGCAGTGAGATGGTTCACGGGGGTAGGTGTAATGACGAGGGGGCATTTTGAGAGTTATACTTCTGACAGTGCGAGTAGAACGTCGAGAGGGTTGTTTCTGAGGGGGGAGGTCTTTTGGGAAGCGTTTCTTATAAGCAGAGAGTGTATCATCCGTGTGTTCAAGGTGTGCTTCTTTTTGCTGTGAGTTTTTGGATGAAGGGTAACCCTTCCATTTGATTAAAAAGGCGTGGTTGTGGCCAGACCTTTTGTGGCCGACTATCGCCTTAACTTCATATTCTTCTTCTTCTTCGTTGACAAGGTCAGGTGGTGGAGCTGGGAAGTTCGGTCCGTGAATGTCATTTTTGCAATAGGGTGATAGGAGGGAAGCGTGGAAGACATTATGAATCTTCCATCATGCAGGAATCATGAGGCGGTACATGATCGGAGATAGGATGTCGGAGATGGTGAAGGGTCCTTCTTGTTTTGGAGCAAGCTTCCTATTTTCGTAGGAGCATTTCAAATTTCATGCTTCTAGCCAAACTTTATCACCTTTCTGGAATGGGGTGAAGGGTCATGATGAGCGGTCTTTCATGGTTTTTCTGGCTAGATCATGGGCTGCGAGGGCTTCTTCTCTAGCTTTTCAGAGTTCTTTGAGTCTAGACTTGGCAGCGGGGAGGTGGGTGTCTGCGATAAGGGACAGAAGGGGTTTCAGTTCATAGCCGTACATGAGGTAGAATGGTGACAGGTGGGTGATGGAGTGTGGGCGGTGGTTATGCACGAATTCTGCCATAGGGAGGTTGTTCACCCATGAAGCAGGGTTGTTCTGGCAGAAGATGCAAAGGTAAGTTTCTACCTCTTGGTTTACACGTTCAGTTTCTTCGTTGGTCTGAGGATGATATGCCGTGGACAGGGTGAGGGAGTATCCAAGAAGGGAAGGGAGTTCTTTAGCAAATGCTGAGGCGAACTGAGGGCCTCGGTTGGATATGATTCTGTCATACAGCCCAAAGTGGGAGTAGACTTTCTTGAAAAACAAGGCTGTGATATCGGCAGCAGAGGCGGTTTTCTTTGTGGGTGTTAAAACTACCCCCTTTGTAAGCCCATGGTCTACCACAACCAAAAGGGAATCAAACCCATTAGAGGCAGGGAGGTCAGTAATCAGATCGCAAGAGATCTGTTGGAAGGGGCGAGTTGAGGTCAAGGGGATGGGCGTTAGGGGTGGAGTTGTCAGGTGGGTATTAACCTTATTTTGCTGGCATATGGCACAGCCTTCAACATATTTTCGGACAAAGGATGCGAGTCCAGGCCACCAGTACTTGGATGAGACAAGCTGTCAGGTTTTTAAGACACTGGGGTGTCCAGCGGAGGGGTGGTCATGATGGTTGGACACAACAGTCCAGCAGAGGATAGGGTCATTGGGGATATACACCCAGTCTTTGTAGAGTAGAACTCCACTTTCAAACTTCCAATCAGAGAGGTGTGACTTGAATGGAAGTGGCATGTCGACATTTTCTATGGCACAAAGTGCCGTTTGGACAACTGGGTCCTTCTCGGATGAGGACACAACCTTCTGGGTAAGATTGGTGTCGATGAGGTTGACAAACAATGTCTGAGGGAGGAGGGTAACTCCTTTGTTGTCTTCATTGTCATCAGGGATGTGGTTGGGTTGGTGGGAAAGCACGTCAGGGGCAGCCAGGTCCTTTCCTGGAACATGTTCGAGTTGCAGATCAAAATCTGCGAGGTTGAGGAGCCAATGGGCTTGTTGATGATTCAAATTCTGTGGTGATTTGAAATAAGTCAAATTCTTATGGTTGGTGAAGACCTTGACTGGGAATAGGGATCCATGGAGATAGTGTCTCCAGGATTTCAGGGCTCGAATGACACCTAGAAGTTCTCTATCATAGATGTCATAGTTTCGTTCGGCAGGGTTAAATGATTGGGACAGGTAGGCACAGGGTTGCCACTGTCCGTTTGAGTCTTCTTGTAGGAGGATACCTCCAGTTGCATATTTGGATGTGTCTGTCGTTATTGTGAATGGTCGAGAGATGTCAGGCATTCGAAGTGTTGGTTGTGCTATGAAAATTCTTTTCAAGAGTTTGAAGGCACTCTGACATTTCTTTGACCAGTCCCAACTAGTAGTTTTCTTTGTTAGATCGATGAGAGGTCAGGCAATGTCAGAGTAGTAGGGTATGAATCTCCTGTAAAAGTTTGCAAATCCTAGGAAGGATCACACATCTTTGACCTTCATAGGGATGGGCCAATCAGCAATTCCTTGGACCTTGATGGGGTCCATGGCGATGGTGTTTTCTTTAATGATCATCCCAAGGTATTTCACCTCGGTAAGATCAAAATGGCACTTTTCTAGTTTCAGAGGAAGTGAAAGTTCTCTCATTCGTTCGAGAACTTGATGGGTTCTTTTCTCGTGTTCTTCGGGGTCATTGGAGAAGATGAGAAGGTCATCCATATAGATGACCAGCCAGCCTTCTGCAATCATGTCTCAGAAGGAGTCGTTCATGAATCGCTGAAAGGTGGCAGGGGAGTTGCACAACCTGAAGAACATGACCGTCGGTTCGAAGAGTCCTTTGTGTGTGATGAACACAGCCTTCCACTGGTCTCCTTCCTTGATACGGACATTGTTGTAGCCTGATCTTACATCCATCTTTGTGAAGATAGATGCTCCTTTTAGCTTGTTGACGAGATCTGAAATGAGGGGAAGGGGGTATGTGTCTTTTACTGTGTTCTTGTTCAGATATCGATAGTCCTGACAAGGGTGGAGGGAGCCATCTTTCTTTCCAACAAAGAAGAAGGGTGCAGCTTGAGGAGACTTTGAGGGGCAGATTTTCCCTTCTCAAAGGTTTTCTTCTATAAACTTCTCCACAGATTCTCATTCAGAGGGAGAGAGCAGGTACACTTTTGCCACTTTGGGGATGAAGTCCTCTACAAGGTTAATGGCATGATCATATGGTCATGATGGAGGTAAGGCTCCATCAGAGGGTTTATCGAAGACCGAAGTGAAGTCCGTGTAGTTTTCTGGGAGAACTGCTTTTGGTTTCTTCTTATGTTCTTCTCGAGCCAACTCGGTGGCTGTAGTGATTTTTCGAAGAAGGCTATTGTTGGGATTAATTTTCTTGGCTTCTTCGATGAGTTTTCCAACTGACATCATGAAGTGTGCGCAGATGGTTTCATCTTCGGGTTCTTCATAGTCCATAAACTTGTTTATCCCCTTCTTCTTGACAGGGGTCACAAGATTTATGGTGGGTTCTTCGACAGCAACCATGGAGATGTTGCATCTTAACTCTTTAGACCTGTCGGTCTTTTCGTCGATGGACAATGTGCCCATTCTCCAATCTACAATGGGGTTATTTTCCTGGAGCCAGGGTAGTCCAAGAATGACATTCTCCGTCCCACAGTTAATGACATGGAAGAAGGATTGATGAACGAGTCCTTCGACTTTGAAGTAAAGGGTGGCAGAGAAGAGGATTTTTCCTTTCGAGTTTGGCGACCCATCTGCATTTTTGGCGAGGATGGGTTCGGCAAGTTGTTGGGTGGGGATTCGATGCTTTCAGATGAAAGCCCAATCGATGCAAGAGATTTCTGCTCCAGAGTCTACTAGAGCGGTGGTGTTGATGACTTTTGCGGTTGTTTCTGATGTGTAAAGAGAAATGGGAATTTGCATAGTTCATTCTGGTGTGGAAGATACTAGTACAGGAGCAACAGAAACAAGACTGTCCTTAGTTTGGGGAACTTCTGGCATCAACTCAGAGTTCCCATTCAAAAATCCTTTCCAAGGGCCCGAGCGATATTTACTAAGGCGATGGATGGACCAGTGACTTTTTCTTCATTGTCGCTTTCTTCTACTTCCACAATTTTGCGGATCTTCTTGACTGTCTTGTGGGGAGTCTTGCCTTTGTCGGGGCATTCCCGTGAGAGATGGCCTTTGTTTCCACAACTGAAACATCTTCCTTCTTTGATGTGATGGTCTCTTTCTTCTCTAGAGAGTCTAACCCCATCTACGTCCATGGCATTGGGGTCTTTTTCTTCAGTGAAGCTGTTCCTGGGGTGGAACGCCTTCTTTTCTTTCTTTCCAGAGAATTCATTGACTTTTCTCTGTTTGGCATCAAACTTTTGTGCCTGCATGTACCACTTGGTTATTTTAGTGGGAGTGGTTTCCATCATATGGATTCTGTTTGCAATGAATGGTTTGAGTCCTTGAGAGAAGAACTCAATCAATGTGACATCTTCCATGATAGTGGAATCGGCGGTGGCAGTTCGAAAGTCAGTGATATATTGTTCAACTGACTCTTTCTGTTTCATGGTACACAACTTGGCAATTGCAGTACCGGTGGTGTTGGCAGATGTGAAAGAGTTTTTAAAGTCTTTCACAAAATCAGTGAAGGTACCGAAGCTTGGGGGGTTCTTTTCCAGAGAAGTCTCCTGGAAGGTGGCAGCCCAGGAATGGGCAACACCTTTCTTCATGTATGACAAGGTGTAGACTACCTTTTTGGTGTCAGTGTTGTATAATTCTTCATTGACTAGGAGATAGGTCTGTACAGAGTACAGCCAACTCATAGCGTTCTTTTGGTCTCCATCAAATTCAGTTGGAGCACCAATCTTCAGTTCAGTAGCTTTGGTGGCATTGCTGACTGTTGCTTTCAACGATGAACCAGACATCATATTCTGTGGAGGAGGTGGGTGTGTGGGGAAGATGGGAGGTGGTACCAGTGTGAGTCAAAGTGTGGAAAGGTGGTGAAAACCAACCAAAACCAACACAAAAGACAAATGTAGAGCGAGTGGTGGTGTGCCTCCGCGGAACCTGGAGTGCAGAAACCTAAATGTGGGGGGAACTTCAAGTAGAGGTGCTCCTGGCGCAAGTTGACGATGAGTTACGCAGGAGAAGATGAATGAGTGATGATTGGATGGGGGATGCTGAACAGAGTGAAGGTGTTCAGCTGAAAGGTACTTCAAGTAATGGACTTCAAGGAAACGTGCTCCTTGCACAAGTTGATGACGAGTTATGCAGGAGTGGGAGGATGACTAAGCAAGACTTGCTGACTAAGTGTGGATGGAGCTTCAGATAATGAATGGTGGTAGATAGACTCTTCCGAATGAGCCTCAACTACCAAGTATATGAATGATGACAGATAGACCCCTTCGTGGAGCCTCAACTGTTGACGACGAGATAGGTACTGAACTGATTGCTGGACTTCTTCTGAATTCACTTCTTGGTAGCTAAGTACATGGGGGTTTATATACTGTGGGGGGAGCACAGCTTGTGACAAACAAGGCACAAACACTTGGTAAGTAATGAGTAAGGACTGAGTAATCATGATGAGTAAGTGAGAAATGAAAAGGAAGCAAGCAAAGAAGATTGGTAAGTATTGGCAATAAACGAGTCAAGGATAGTCAAAACATCACAAAATGAGTCAAATAGAATCAGAAACTGAGTAAGCACACTGATATCACATTAGGGGGTGGCGATGCAAGTCAGATCTTGGTGGAGACATCTCTAGATCCAAAGACAGCATGACAGATGGACAGTGTTTCCAGATAGGGAAGTATTAATTCCAGAATTGAAGGGCATGAGTCAGGTGTCAAAGGGGGCTAGGGCATTGGGGGTCTGTGGGGCAATGAGAGCATATGCGATCATGTCTCCCACCCTTCCATCCTCTCAGTGAAGTTAACAAAACCTTCATGGATGGGGTTCTGATGGAGGAGGAGGAGAAGGGGGGATGTCTTCTGCTGGATCTTGCAGTAAGAAGGCAAGATGCATGTCATACTCATCATGAATGCGATCAGGGAGGCTGGAGGACAGTAGATTATACTGCAGCTGTTGCAACACGGGAAGAATGATGGACGAGATTGGAACAAAGACGGTGCAGGGAGCAGGGAGGAACGATCCATATGCTTCATCAAGAGGGGAGACTGAAACAACCACATAAGACCTTTCTAACCGAGTGACAGACCTGAGGCGACCAAAGAACGTCCTTCTGGAAGTCATACTGACAAGGAGAACACGCTGACCAAGCTGCATGGGATGAGATGGGGCTGACAACAACAGGATGAACCAGGGGGCTTCAGGATGGAAGCTGGTGGGAATGCCTGGCAGATATACATAGCCACTGTCTCTGGCAAATGAGACAAGCGAGATGATTGACGAAGAGGTGGCCATGATTGATGGACTTAGTGAAATGAGCATCTGATGGATGGAGTGCTGTAGAAATGCACAGGGTGCGAGGATCCTCTCCAAATTTGGAAGGAAGAATCGTGGGGCTGAGCACTTTAAGCGAGTGTGGGAATGGAGTTGATATCTTTGGAAATGGCGGAGATATGACGAAAACTGGAATGCCATACACGGGCGCTAAAAACCTTTAATGCGCGCTTAACTCGCTTCCTCTTTTCCCTTTAGCACTGATGACTCGATCTTGTGCAAAGGATGACTGTTAATGTCCAACAGTCTTTCTACGCATGAGGCCTTTAGTCTTCATCTGCATGCTTGGGCATTGTGCGCAACTCATTGACGAGTTAGGCAGAGTCAGCTGTAACCATGTCCACAACACCTTTGGTGTGTGACACCAGGGAGACTGAAACAACCACATAAGACCTTTCTAACCGAGTGACAGACCTGAGGCGAGCAAAGAATGTCCTTCTGGAAGTCATACTGACAAGGAGAACATGCTGACCAAGCTGCATGGGATGAGACAGGGCTGTCAACAATGGGATGAACCAGGGGGCTTCAGGACGGAAGCTGGTGGGAATGCCTGGCAGATATATGTAGCCACTGTCTCTGGCAAATGAGACAGGTGAGATGATCAATGAAGAGGCAGCCATGATTGATGGACTTAGTGAAATGAGCATCTGATGGATGGAGTGCTGTAGAAATGCACAGGGTGCGAGGATCCTCTCCAAATTTGGAAGGAAGAATCATGGGGCTGAGCACTTTAAGCGAGTGTGGGAATGGAGTTGATATCTTTGGAAATGGTGGAGATATGACGAAAACCAGAATGCTGTACATGGGCGCTAAAAACCTTTAATGTGCGCTTAACTTGCTTCCTCTTTTCTCTTTAGCACTGACAACTCATTCTTGTGCAAAGGATGACTGTTAACATCTGACAGTCTTTCTACGCATGAGGCCTTTAGTCTTCATCTGCATGCCTGGGCATTGTGCACAACTTGTCAACGAGTTAGGCAGAGTCAGCTGTAACCATGTCCACAACACCTTTGGTGTGTGACAACGGCATTCTGGTTTTCAATGTATCTCTGCCATTTCTGCAGATACCAAAACCATTCCCACACTCGCTTGTTGTGCTCAGCCATGTGATCCTACCTTCCAAAATTGGAAAGGATTTGTGCACTCCACACATTTCTACAGCACTCCCTCCAAAAGATGCTCATTTTGCTAATTCTTCTGATATGGCCACCTCCACATCAATCATTTCACTTGTCCCCTTTGCTAGGGACCATGGCTATGTATATCTACCAGGAGTCCCTACCAGCTTCTGTCCTGAAGTGTCCTGGTACATCCCATCCTTGTCTGCCCCCTCTCAGCCTGTCCAGCTTGGACAGCATGTTCTTTTTGTCAGTATGACCTCTAGGAGGACATTCTTTGGTCACCTCAGGTCTGTCATTCGCTTGGAAAGGTCTTATGTGGTTGTTTCAGTCTCTCCAGTCCAGGAAGCATATGGATCCTTCCTCCCTGCTCCCTGCAATGTCTTTATACCAGTCTCATCCATCATTCTTCCAAAATTGCGACAGCTACAGTATAATCTACTGTTCTCCACTCTCCCTGATCACATCCATGATGAGTATGATGCACATCTTGCCTCCTTATTGCAAGATATGGCAGAAGATGCTCCCCCTTCATCCTCTCTTCCAACAGAGCCTCATTCATGAAGTTTTTATTTGCTTCACTGAGAGGATGGTTTGGGGGGGAAAGTTGTGATCCCCTATGCTCCTGTAACCCCACAGACCCCCAAAGCTTGACCCCTGTTGACATCTGACTCGCCCTGTCTGCTTTTGGATGTACTATATCAGCATCAGATCAGCACTGCCTCCCTGTCATCCCACTTTGGCCCAAAGGCAATCTCTTCAAGATGTGACATGCACAGCCTCCCCCTAATGTGATTCCAGTGCACTTTCCCAGTTCCTGACATTAGTTGACTCATACTTTGACATTCTGACTGTCCTTGACTCACCTATTGCCAATACTTACCAATCTTTTGACTTTGCTTACTGATTCTTCACTTTTTGGCTTACTTATCCTTACCAGCGCTTACCAATGCTTTCTAAGACAATTACCCATCGCTTACATTCCTTACTCATCAGTTACCAATCACTTACCAAGTGTTTGCACCTTGTTTTCCATAGGCAACACCCCTGTACTGTATATAAATCACTGTACTTAGATAGCTGAATAAGAAGAAGACATCAGAGAGCCCCTCTTGCTTGCATTTTTCATCATCACTCAGTAATTCATTCATCAGCCTTGATAGTTGAGACTTTATGAAGGGTCTAACTACTGTCTGCTTCACTTATAATCATCTATCATCAATCAGCTTTGCTCCAAGTCCTCCCTGAGCTCAGTGCAGCTCAGGACATCAAATTAAGTTGTCCTCCATCCTTCAGTAGGCTGACAGCAGTCTACCCCATTGCATTCTCTCGTATTCTTGCTCCCCCTTCGTCAGGAGCACCCCCAACCCTCAGCACTCATCTTTGAGTGTTGTAGCTCGCAAAAATCCTCCCAAAGAACAGGTTCTACCATCTAGGTACCACATACAGTGAGGGACAAAAGTGTTGCAATGTTTGTGAGGTGTGACTTGTTGCTGATGTAGGTCAGGCTATTCTGCACAGAGAATTGTGATGCCTATACCATTGGAAAGGGGTGACTCTAGGCTTTCAGTGCACTAAGGTTCAGTCAAAACAAAGCAGTACATGCTGAGAGACACACTATTCTTTCTGAAAGGTGCATTGCAATGCTTTTGTCCCTGACTGGTGAAATTGTGAAATGTGACCTTTTGATGGGATTGAGGGCATGGAGGATGGGAAAAAATGATTACATAATAAACCACATGATCTTCCAGATGATTTGTCAGCATGTAAACAATGACAAGCATTGGACTTGTACCATTAATCCTCCCTCTTTTACCACAACTCATGAAATCATCTCCCTAGCTCACATGGTCATTTTCTCAAGGAATTCTTATCAAATACTGGTGGCCACCACAGTGCCATCAGTATAACATGCTCTCAGAACCATCAGTCCCTTAAAAAACCTGCTGTCAGTCATTTCCTGGACTGTTTCCCCCCCCCCCCCCCCCCCCCCCCATGCCTGATGTGTTCTGGGACTAATCAGTACTTGGAAGGCTGAAAATGTTATGGAGGACAATCTGGCACTTCAGAACATGATGTACAAACAGTCCCCTCTCAACCAATGGATTTCTGGCACAGGAACACTGATATGGAAGTTGGGGTGAGACAAAACCTCCTTGTGCTCTGAGCACCATAAGAGGGTTCACTAGGTCTTGCTCTGATCTGAACTGTAAATGACTGGGGAAGGATTATTGGGTTATATGTGACCAAAGGCAATATGCAGGGCCAGATGGAAGCACAGGATTCTACTCCATGGCAGTTCAGTAGCATATCCTTCTGATGACACCCAGGGGTAAAGAGGATTTTGTCTTTCCCTAACTTCCATACCACTGTCCCTGTGCCAGAAATCCATTGGTTGAGAGGGGACTGTTTGTACATCATGTTCTGAAGTGCCAGATTGTCCTCCATAACATTTTCAGCCTTCCAAGTACTGATTAGTCCCAGAACACATCAGGCATGGGGGGGGGGGGGGGGGGGGGGGGGAAACAGTCCAGGAAATGACTGACAGCAGGTTTTTTAAGGGACTGATGGTTCTGAGAGCATGTTATACTGATGGCACTGTGGTGGCCACCAGTATTTGATAAGAATTCCTTGAGAAAATGACCATGTGAGCTAGGGAGATGATTTCATGAGTTGTGGTAAAAGAGGGAGGATTAATGGTACAAGTCCAATGCTTGTCATTGTTTACATGCTGACAAATCATCTGGAAGATCATGTGGTTTATTATGTAATCATTTTTTCCCATCCTCCATGCCCTCAATCCCATCAAAAGGTCACATTTCACAATTTCACCAGTCAGGGACAAAAGCATTGCAATGCACCTTTCAGAAAGAATAGTGTGTCTCTCAGCATGTACTGCTTTGTTTTGACTGAACCTTAGTGCACTGAAAGCCTAGAGTCACCCCTTTCCAATGGTATAGGCATCACAATTCTCTGTGCAGAATAGCCTGACCTACATCAGCAACAAGTCACACCTCACAAACATTGCAACACTTTTGTCCCTCACTGTAGGCACACCACCACTTGCTCTTTTTGTCTTTTGTGTTGGTTTTGGTTGGTTTTCACCACTGAATCACACTTTGACTCACATCTGGAGCCCACCACGAGGGGTGGTCATTCCTGGATCAAGAAAAACCTTGTTCATGTTTGCATCCTTCATATTCCTGCCTCCTAGGTTGTCATAATTGCCAAAATCCATCACTTTTCCAATCCCAACTCCTATTCTCCTTATCCCATCAAGTCTTGCCTGTAAATCCACCATATATCTCGCTTCTATGTCATCTACTACCTCTGCTATTTATCCACCCATGCCTCCAGCAGCTCCTCCTGCTCGCTCTGTACTAATGCTTGTCTGTTTCTGCAGCCAGCCCCTGCATGTCACTGTGTCCTTGATGACACAACCACAGCACACCTGGTAAGTCCCCCCCCACCCCCATGTTTGTTTCTTTCAGACTAACTGCCATCAGTCTCCACACTCAGCATAACAGAAGTGTCTGCATGTCCTTGACAGCTCACCACATGCATTCCATCTGACACATTTTTGACAATGCAAAGACCACTCACCTGGTAAGTCCCCCCTTTCACTGTCATTTATTTATGTACCTACATTACCTGCATCCTCAACAGCTCACAGTCCCTGTGCATTGGCAATGTCAAGATCAGTAAGCTCCCCCCATCCCTGCCATTTATTTATATACTGATATTACCTGCATCCTTGTGGTTGGACATCTCACAGCCCTTGCCATTGACAACATCAACACCACACACCATGTACATAAGTTCATCCCCTCACTGTCATTCATTTATATACTTACATTACCTGCATTGTCATTGATGACTCATGGCCCCCTCCCTGCCATTTAGTTATATCCTTCTATAACCTGCATCCTCCAAGTTGGACATCTCATGGCCCTTGTCATTGACAACATCAATACCACCCACCATGTAAGTTCATCCCCTCATCATCATTTGTTTATATACTTACATTACCTGTGTCATTGATGACTTGCAGTCACTTCCAAAATTGATTCAATGTTTGCACATTTTGGGTTGTTTGTTGAATTGATCAGGAACAAAGGCAAATAAGACCAAAGTGTAAGTTGATGACATAAACCATTTGCACAGGGCTATCCATCAAAAAAAGATTATATAATTTGAATTAGTATCCATGGCAATATACTTGATTTAAATCACCATGTCATTGAATCAATTTTGTAACTATGTATTGGATCCATCAGAATCCAACCAATATCACATAAAACAATTTCAAAAATCATCAAAGATGGTTGCTATGGTTATTGTACCTTAGCAACCATTTCAGTCCAAGCTATTTAACCACTGTCTATGTTGTCAATGCTTCCTAACTATACTATACGCCCCATCTCCTTTGCTCAGAAGGCAAACATCATTTCTCTGGCCTGTAATGGTCATTCTACTTGCACTATTGCCTCCAGGCTGGGTATCAGCCAGCCTACACTCTCCAGGGTACTCAAGAACCTTCTTCCTGATTGACAAGCACCTTCTTCTGGACATCCTGCTAAGCTTTCATCCACCTCTCAGCATGCTATTATTACACAAATCACCACAGGCAAGGCCACCAATGCTGTTGAGGTTACAAAGGACATCAATTCCATAATCTCCAATCCAGTCTCCTCACAAACAGTCAGAAGGGTCCTCAGAAAACATTCATTCAAGGCTGTAACAAAGAAGAAAAAACCACTCCTTTCTATAACTCACAGGAAGAAGCAATTAGCCTTTGCTCTGAAATACAAAGAATGGACTGTGGAGGACTGGTCAGATGAGACCAAAATCAGTAGGATTGGGTCAGATGGGAAGGTTTGGGTGTGGAAACAGGCAGGAGAGGGGCTTATTGAGAGAGAGATACAGGGAACAGTCAGGCATGGAGGAGGGAACATTATGGTATGGGGATGTATGGGCTGGGAAGGTGTTGGCCACCTTGCAGAGATTGAGGGGAGGATGGATGCCAACCAATATGTGGACATTTTGGAGAGCCAGTTGCTTCCTAGCTTGGGAGATTCTGGAATTCCTTTGAAGGATGTTATCTTTCAACAAGACAATGACCCAAAACATACCTCCAAAAAGGCCAAGAAGTGGTTGGAGGACAACAATATCAATGCTCTAGACTGGCCTCCACAGTCTCCAGATATGAACCCCATTGAACACCTCTGGAATCACATCAAATGGGAGCTCAACAAGTATTCAACACAGCCAAAGGGAGTTTGGGAGGTTTGGGAGAGAGTGGCAGTGGTGTGGAATAATATAGACCCAGGGGTGTGTCAGAATTTAATTGAAAGTATGCCTAGAAGGGTCCAAGCAGTGATAAAAGCCAAGGGAGGTCATACAAAGTATTAAAATTATCAGTTTCTATATCTCTGATACACACTTCCAAAATTGATTCAATGAGATGGCAATTTAAATTGTATATACCTTTATGGATACTAATTCAAATTACATAATTCTTTTTTTGATGGATAGTCCTGTGCAAATAGCTTATGTCATCAACTTACACTTTGGTCTTATTTGTCTTTGTTCCTGATAAATTCAACAAACAACCCAAAATGTACAAACATTGAATCAATTTTGGAAGTCACTGTATGCCCCCCTTTGCTCTCCCTGCATCCCTGCTATTTATTTATATACTTATATCACCTGTGTCCTTGACATCAGAAATCTCACAGCCCTTACTGCTGACAACATCAACACCACACACCAGGTAAGTTCCCCCCCCTCCCTGTCATTTGTTTATATACATAAATTACCTGTATCCTGGATGACTCAAACCCTCTGTATTGTTAAATTACCTATGTCCTTGCTGCTGTGCCATCCTGGTCAACATCAATAATCACCTTACATCTCCAGTCCATAGGTGTCCTTGATGGCCAGAACCAAACAGATTGCCAAGAAGGTAACTGGGGGCCATGTTATGCTGCACTCACATTATTTCCTTTCATAGACTTTGTACTTTACCACTCATGCCCATTGCTGCCCCTAAGTGGTGTTCCCTGTGCCTGCAAGCCACTGTCTACACAGTTGGACTTGTGTTCTATATGTTTTCTTTTATGTCCTACCCATGTTCACCCTGCATTGTACTATAGCTGGACTATGTCCATTTACCCTTCTCTCTGTGATCTGCTGGTGGCCCTGATCCACACAGTCATGTGACATGTGTAACCCAGTTACACATCTACCCCTGTATAAATACAGGGTTTCCCCTCCTTTGTCATACATTAACCCCCAGTTCCCTCTGCTGTGGAGACTCAGTTATATGTGCACAACTGCTGTGCAGTGACACACTATGACTCAATGATACCCTGGTAGGAATGCAGGCCTACATTTGAATGTTTTCCCATGTTTTCCCCACAGTACTTTACATAGGTATATAAACCTGCATGTATCATACCACTCCCTCATTCAACATCTACCCTGCAACCACCCTTAGCTCTGCTCACTGTACCCACAAGGACTTGACAGTACAACTTCAGTTGGCCAAGACTAGTGTTCTGCCACTAGTGAAGTTAAATAACACATCACTCCTCATGCAGTCACATGCTTGTGCTACATCACACTCAATTCATGACATGATACAAGTCATTGACATAAAAGGCCATGCCCCAAGGCTCAACCTTTTCACCCTCCAGAAGAAAAAGGCACAGGCAAAGGTGGCTTCCAAGAGGCCTGTCAAAAAGATCAAGTTGCAGCCTGGTGTTAAGTCCAGTTCATCACCAGTCCAAAGCCAGTCTGGAGTCCAGTTGGGGGTCAGAGGGTAGATGGGATACTAGAGGGTTGGACTGTTGGACTTAGTGACTGAAGGTGCAATGCTATTCCCTTGCATGGGCTGTAGTCCAGTCAAGAGGCAGAAGACAGAGAACAGAGGGGACCAGGTTAAGATGAGACTAAGTTGATTTCAGACTGAGGCTAAAACAGATTATCCTACAACTTAAATACTAAGGGTATAGTAAGTGTAACATAGCACCAGAGACTGGTTTGCACCAGTACAGCAATGGTTGGTAAACTGATTGGTAAGTAGTGTTACAAAGAATATTATCAAGCAAAACTATAAACAAAGGATTTACTGGAAACTGGGGCAGGACCAGAGGCTGGGCCAGGTATTACACTGGTCTGGTACCAACTGAGCAGACAACTCAACTGGGCACTGCCTTGCAGTGCCTCATGAGCTAACACATTTCTATGTTGAAGGGTTAAGGCCAGGACTGGGGCAGGGGTTGGGTGAGACCAGTCAAGACTGGGGTAGAGCCAGTCTAGGGTGGTCTAGACATGGTTGTGACAGTATCCTGCTCTTGGAGCCAAGCCCACAAGGCTCCAATGAGGACAATGCTGAGAACAAAATTTTGGTGTCTGACCTTGAAAACCAGTGGACTTAAGACTGGTCCACCTCAGGATTGGTTTCCTCACTTTGACATGTCCATTCACCAGTCCCAAACACCCTATGACCAAGACCTCCTGCCCAACCTGACCCAGATGACAAGTGTCAAGCTGCAGGTAGGCAGTGACAATGACAAGCAGGCTATCCAGGGGAAGTTGGCTGAGCACAAGAGGCACAAGGTGGGCCATGTCCCAGGGCTATTTACAGTTCGCAGGACCTGGGATGTCCCATAATCCCAGCCCTTTGGTAATATATTTTGGGCTGTCCCATGACTGCCTTAGGTGTCAGGGGTCCTCAGCTCAAAAAAGTGCAGTTCATATTCACATTGAAATGCCACTTCTGATCAGAAAAACATACATAGCTGTCATGATCATCCAGGATGATGAGCACACCTGTCAAAGTGGGGGGATATGTGAGTCACTGCCTGTGGGAATACCAATCCGCCGTCACACCCAAATAAGGAAACGATGACGCGCAGAGGGCGCGGGAGATATGTCATAACCCCAAGAAGGGGACAAACAAAGCAAAAAATACAAAGGCGGGAGTAGGGGTGGACGTGCCCCAACAGACGAGATATCAAATATACGACGTAGATATAAGGTAGCTACCGCAGGGGATAGAATCCCTATGAGACGAGAACGTCACCTCGTCGACCCGCATCCCTGCCTGAGCATGCTGAGCCTTAAACCGAGCACCCTCTTGCACAACCTCGCCTGTACCTAATCACTCCAACTTCAGTCACCGCGCATGCATTATTCCTAACAGGTTATGAGCCCCGTCTGCTCGTAACTGACCTCGTCGCCAAGCCACCAACATAGAGCCAAGAAGATCCACCCGCTTATCCGTCAGGAGGGGGAGAATAGAGATGTCGAGAGCAAGGGCGCCGGCCAATCCGCGAGGCACGACGCCCGAAGGGGACGGACCCCCTAACGCACAGACCAATGAACCGACGCTGTCCTCACCTGTAGCACCGATAGCGTCAGCTAGAGCCTCGAGGACGCCTCAGGTAACGTCCAACTCACCAATAGGTTCGCCCACAGTTGCAGGGCCCTCGTCGCAACCGACAGGACCGGGCCCAGTCATCGATGGGTCCTCGACGTCGACGACGGCGTTGTCGAAGGGGAAGGGACGAGCCAGGTCTAGAGAAAGAGGACGAGAGGGAGAAATGAAAATAGTCAAGACGGAGAAGCTCACCTCTAATAACTGGGCAGCGTGGAAAAAGAAGATCGCCGCCGTACTTCGGCTCCAAGATTTGTACGAGATGGTGACAGGGGACGACCCACAGCCATCCGAGACCCTACCGGACGAATTGAATGCCTGGCGGAAACGTGACAAACACGCGTACGCGACGCTTATGGCAAACCTCGCTAACGATCAGACCGTACATGCCCAATCAGAAACGGAGACCAGTGCCACATTGTGGCGTAATCTACACGTGGTACACGAAACCCAGGGCCAGCAGTCCATCGCCGCTATTAGGCGCGAGATCTATGGCCTCAAGGCGCAGGAGGATACGGACCTCCCCGATCATATCACTAGACTACGCGACTTGCAGAACCGGCTGTATGAAATGGGTGACGTCATGCCTGATCCCCAGTTCCAGGCCGTGTTGTTGTCGTCACTCCCTACCTCGTGGGATAGCTATACCTCCGGCTTCCTCGGAGGGTCGCACTCACAAACAACAAAGATATCTACGCAAGAGATAATATCATTACTCCGCACTGAATGGGAACGCCGCAAGCGTGAAGGCGGAGAGAGTGGGTACTACGCCAAGAGCGGCGGGAGCAATAAACGAAAGGCCAACCATCTGGGCCCGTGTGACATATGCGGTCGCACCAATCACAAAACCTCCGAGTGCCGCTTCAAGAATAAACCTAAATGCGGACACTGCCGACGGTTTGGCCACACCACTCAGGAGTGTTGGACCAACCCGGATAACAAAGATAAACGGCGAAGACAGAGATCTAGAGACCGGGATAGAGACCGGGATAGAGATCGGGATAGGAAGCGGTCTAGTAAACGCTCCGGACGATCAGATAAGGCGCATCGCGCGGTGGAGAATACGGACTCCAAAGACGATGTAGCATTCTCCTCTACCGAAAGTGTAGATACAAAGTCCCCCAAATCAGAGGCTTATTCTGCGTACGTGTGGTTGGCTGATAGTGCTACAACATCGCACATCTGCGCTCATCGCGAAGCATTTACTACCTACGAGGTACTACCGGACAAAACAGTCTCCGGGATAGGGACCAAGCCAGCTGCCGTACCCGGACGTGGTACAGTCACGGTGAATAGCCAAATAGGTGACCGGACAGTCACCGTTAATTTACGCGATGTGTTACATGTGCCGTCATCGCCTAACAATCTATTTTCAATTGGCCGCTTAGATGCACAAGGTGGCCGCTCCATCAGTGGAGGAGGACAGATCGAGTTGCGCAATTCCTCAGGGGACGTCATCGCACTGGGGAAGCGGAAAAATCATTTATACGAGCTACAATTTACAGTACCTACGAGGAGCGAGCAAACCAGTCTCGCTGGTGAAACAACCTCGTGGAAAACATGGCATAAACGCTTTGGCCATATTGGGATAAGCGGACTGCGCCGCCTGTTCCATAAGAAGTTAGTGAAAGGGTTCGAAGTCGATCCGAACTCGCCCGATTTCAATTGCGAAGCGTGCACTGCCACTAAACAGACACGTGAACCTCACCCATCCGAGGCAACCCATCGGGCCTCGGCAGCGGGAGAGTTAACTCATACAGACGTATGGGGGCCGTCACGTACGACATCCATACATGGTCATCGATACTATATATCATTTATCGATGATGCAACAAGGTACGCTACGACGTACTACATGAAACAAAAGGGGGAAGCAACAGAACGCGTGAAAGAATACGTGCAGATGTTGGAAAGACAGAAAGACACACTCCCTAAACGAATCAGATGCGATAATGGGACCGAATACATCAACAACGCACTGATAACATGGTGCAAAGAAAAAGGAATACTGTTAGAACCTACGGCACCGTACTCGCCATCCCAGAACGGCGTAGCTGAGCGATTCAATCGCACCGTCGTAGAGCTTGGACGAGCGATGCTACTGGCAAGAGACATGCCGAGGTTCCTGTGGTGCGAAGCCGTAAGTCATGCAGTTTATGTGCGCAATCGCGCATGGACACGCACCTATGAAAGAACGCCCTATGAGGGATGGTATGGGCAAGAGCCCGACGTATCACACTTGCAAGAGTTTGGAACACGCGTGTGGATCCTCGACGAGCACCAAACGATCTCCAAGCTGGATGCGAGATCGCACGCGCACCCATTTGTGGGCTTCCTAGATGGCCCGCGCGCTGTTCAGTACTTCGACACACGCACAAGACAAATACGTACCTCGAGAAACTACCGGTTCCATCCAGAGACCGACTCGCCTCCTCGAGACCTGCCAACTACAGGGGGAGACACTGGAGGAGAGGAAGAAAGAACCGCCAGCGATAAAGCGGGATCAAAACGGAAACAAACAGAGTCACCTGACGAGCCCATGAGGCGAAGCAAAAGGATCCGGATGTCACACGATTACAACGTGTTGAACGATCCATTACCCGATTTGGACGAATTACTAGACGGTGAGCAAACGTCGGAGAATCGCGAGCTCTCGTCAGCGGAGCAAGTGTACTTAGCATTCAATGAAAGCACACTGGGGGAAGGCGACCCCAAAACACTACAAGAGGCTAAAGCCTCACCTGAGTGGCCGGAATGGCAAAAGGCCATAGAGGCCGAATTACAACAATTACGAGAAAAAGGGACATGGATATTAGTAGATCCACCAGAGGGGCGTAAGCCCATATCAAATAAATGGGTGTTTACCCGAAAATATGACAGGGACGGGGTACTCCAGAAATACAAGGCGAGATTAGTCGCCAGGGGGTATTCCCAGGTCCCGGGAATGGATTACAACGATACCTATTCCCCAGTCGTTAGACTAGAAACAATACGCCTTATCTTATCATTGGCCAACGCCCAAAACTGGGAAATCCAACAAATGGATGTAAAGGGCGCATATTTAAATGGTAAACTAAAAGAAGAAATATACATGGAGCAGCCCGAAGGTTTCGACGACGAAACCGGACGCTTATGCAAATTAATTAAAACATTATACAGATTGAAACAATCCGGACGAGAGTGGAACGAAGAGCTGAATGGCCAGTTACAAACCGTCGGCTTCACTCGACTCCACTCCGATCCATGTGTATACATAAGAAAAACCTCGACTACGATCGAGATCATTACGGTATGGGTAGATGACCTAGTACTCGTCACCAACACTGCCGAACTTATGACTAAATTAAAATTACAACTACAAAATATGTTCGAGGTAACAGACCTCGGAGACCCAAGTAAACTAGTTGGGATTGAGATCACACGAAATCGCACCAGTGGAACAATTACCCTCGGCCAAACACGCTATATCGAGGGACTACTACAAAAATATGGAATGACCGACGCAAACCCAGTCAAAACTCCACTCGATCCGGGCACGCGGCTAAGCCCACGTGACACCGAGGCCGAAGGTGTACCTAGCGGCAACTACGCAACACTCATAGGGCACCTAATGTATGCATCAGTGGCCACGAGGCCCGATATAACGTATGCGGTCAATAGACTCGCATCCTTCACGGCAAATCCCGACTTGTCCCATTGGACAGCAGCAAAAAGAATACTAAGATATCTAGCGGGAACTAAAAGCTATGGGATTGCCTATAAGGCTGACCCAACTCATCCCGAACACAATAAATTAATTATGTACTCAGACGCCGACTTCGCTAATGACGACGATCGGATATCAATCTCAGGCTACGTATCCGCCTTCAACCAGGGTGCGATCACGTGGTACTCAAAGAAACAGAATCACGTGGCCCTTTCCACGGCAGAAGCCGAATACATATCGATGGCAAACGCAACACGCGAAATCATATGGCTACGAAGCCTGCTAAGTGAGCTAGATCGCCCACAATTAGAGGCCACAAGGCTATACGGCGACAATCAATCAGTGCTAGCAATCGCGAAAAATGCGCAATACCACCAAAGATCAAAACACTTTGATACTAAAAACCATTTTATTCGCGACTGCGCGAAGAGAGAAATAATTGACTTAAAATATTGCCCTACGGTCGAAATGACGGCCGATATCTTCACTAAAGCATTAACCAGACCGAAACACGAACATAACAGAGAAGCCTTGGGTATGACCCCGGCTTGAGGGGGAGTGTGGGAATACCAATCCGCCGTCACACCCAAATAAGGAAACGATGACGCGCAGAGGGCGCGGGAGATATGTCATAACCCCAAGAAGGGGACAAACAAAGCAAAAAATACAAAGGCAGGAGTAGGGGTGGACGCGCCCCAACAGACGAGATATCAAATATACGACGTAGATATAAGGTAGCTACCGCAGGGGATAGAATCCCTATGAGACGAGAACGTCACCTCGTCGACCCGCATCCCTGCCTGAGCACGCTGAGCCTTAAACCGAGCACCCTCTTGCACAACCTCGCCTGTACCTAATCACTCCAACTTCAGTCACCACGCACGCATTATTCCTAACACTGCCATTCCAAAACCATGTAATACAACTTATGTATTATGCACAGATTTGAAGAATACTGGGCAATCAGTGTGTTTGTGTGTGGTGTCATTTCCAGACTCATACAATGCCTATGGCAGTGAGAATTGAATTATTGTAATGAATGTTAATGGATTCAGACCTCTCCCATGAGTGCCTATGTATGTAAGTCCCCTGTTTTACTGCAACAGTGCTCCTTACTAAGATCATACATACTAGATGCATCTCAGCCCCCCTCTCTGAAGGCCAGTGGAATGTCCCATGATAGCTTTGGAGGCCAATGTGGGATGTCCCACTCCCCTCTCTGGAGGCCAGTGGGATGTCCCATGATAGCTTCAGAGGCTACCATGGGACATCCCACCTCCCTCCCTCAAGGCTGATGGGATGTCCCATGATAGCTTTAGAGGCTACTGTGGGACATCCCACTCCCCTCCCTGGAGATCAATGGGATGTCCCATGATAGCTTCAGAGGCTACTGTGGGACATCCCACTCCCCTCCCTGGAGGTCAATGGGATGTCCCATGATAGCTTCAGAGGCTACTGTGGGACATCCCACTCCCCTCTCTGGAGGCCAGTGGGATGTCCCATGGTAGCTTCAGAGGCTACCATGGGACATCCCATCCCCCTCTCTGGAGGCCAGTGGGATGTGTTACGCTTGACTGAAGTCAAGACGTAGGGAGAGCTCAAATTGCAGACTAAGGTTTCTACTGAGCAACAGCTGCAGTAACCTCAGTAAACGACTGAGGATTTAGGGCAACACTGGTAAGAGTGGTCCTTGTAAGGGACACTGAGGGTGAAGTTCTGAGAACACTGCATATGATTGAGCAGCTCAAGTCTGGGTTTCCAGGACTTGAGCCGGCAGTTTAAATACTACACAGAAATGGACCATGAGGCGTCCACATGTAACGAGGTAACTACACCATTGGTTGAACAATGACGACACATGTCCTAAGCATGTATTGAGCCAGTAACACTAATGGTGGAAATAGAGAGCCATTGGATCAGAAAGAAGATGGCTCTAAAAGGAAACTAAGTCCAATGGAACACAAATAAGGTAAACGTACAACAGAAAAGGAAAAGTTAGGGGTGAAACGTAACATTACCCCCTTTCTAAGCATTGAAGTCCCCGACTTCAACTACTCTCCGTAAGGTTCTCCGGTCATGTTACTGATGGCGGAGTCATCGAAATCAAAATCATTGTCGTACAAGTCATTATCCTCGCTCCCAACGAGGGTACGATCATCCACTAAGGCGGGGGTAGCAATTCTGTCCTGTAAAGGACGACAAGGGCGTATAGAAGGGCACTGGGCCTGAGTATGCCCAGGGCGAGTGGCGTGGCAAAGGGGACATTCGTACAGTCCACAGTTGACGCGGATATGGCCAAGGCGGCGGCAGACGTAACACGCTTGACAATAGCGTGGGTCAGACGGAGTAAGAGGTCTATCAAACTCAGTCATGGCGTTTAGCACAGGGGTAGGTGGTAACTGTGCAAGGGTTTCGATGATATTTAACGTGTAGTCGAGTTCAGCATGGGAGACGCCAAAGGCGGTCTCAGGGTCTACTTCAGATGGGGAGTCGTGAGACTCACAGGGTTGAGGGTTGGGGCCTGACAGGCAGCAGGCACGAGGTCTGTCGGCTCTTCGGAGAGAGCAGGAGGAGTGGGAGGACGATGACGGCGACGATGCTGGAGGAGAGGACGACACGGAGGAGGCCAGAGGGAGGGTTGCAGTCGAGGGTCTTCTAGACCCAGGAGGAGGGGGAGCGATCAGCGTAGGGTATTGTCGGACGTTGTAGATGAGGTCTGTGCCTCCTAAGACATCAAAAAGTTTAAGTAGAAGGGGAACCTGTTGGACGGCGATTTTATTCAGGATGGTGTGGGCGGGGGACAGAAGGGGGTTCTGTCGGTTGACATAGCGAGAAAGTTATTCAAGTCGAAGGGCTTGGATAGTGGCGTGATATACGAGATCAAGAGGGGAGTCTTCATCCACCTCATGATAAACAGTGCCAATGACGGCGGGGTCAGCAACGAAGAGTCGGTAAGAAGCAATCATTTGATCGCTGGCAGGTTGCCGTTGGTGACGAGCGAACGGGGTGTGGCGGCGAGAAGGTTCACGAGGGTAGGTGTAACGACGAGGGGGCATTTCGAAGGTGATGTTTCTGACAGTGCGGGTGGTACGTCGAGTGGGTTGTTTCTTGGGAGGAAAGTCGTTGGGGAACCGTTTCTTATAGGTGGAGAGCGTATCATCTGCATGTTCAAGGTGTGATTCTTTTTGCCACGAGTTTTCGGAAGAAGGGTAACCCTTCCATTTGATTAAGAAGGCATGTCCGCAGCCAGATCTTTTATGGCTGACTATCGCCTCAACTTCGTATTCTTCCTCTTCATTGATTAGGTCAGGTGGTGGAGCCGGGAAGTTCGGTCCGTGAACGTCATTTTCGCAATAGGGCGATAGGAGGGAAGCATGGAAAACATTGTGGATTTTCCAGCGTGTGGGAATCATGAGGCGATACGTTATCGGAGATAAGACGTCAGAGATGGTGAAGGGTCCTTCTCGTTTTGGTGCTAACTTCCTATTTTCATAGGAGCATTTCAAATTGCGTGCCTCTAGCCAAACCTTGTCACCTTTCTGGAACGGGGTGAAGGGTCGTGACGAGCGGTCTTTCATGGTTTTTCTGGCTAGATCATGGGCCACGAGGGCTTCTTCTCTAGCTTTTCGGAGCTCCTCGAGTCTAGACTCGGTGGCAGGAAGGTGGGTTTCCGTGATCAGGGACGGAAGTGGTTTTGGTTCATACCCATACATGAGGTAGAACAGGGATTGATGGGTGACGGAGTGGGGTCGGTGGTTGTGCGCGAATTCTGCCATGGGAAGATTGGTTACCCACGAGGTGGGGTCGTTTTGGCAAAAGATGCGGAGATAGGTCTCCACTTCTTGGTTCACACGTTCTGTTTCTCCATCGGTCTGTGGGTGGTATGCTGTTGACAGGGCAAGGGAGTATCCCAAAAGGGAAGCCAATTCTTTTGCGAAGGCAGAGGCAAACTGAGGGCCTTGATCAGATATAATTTTGTCATACAACCCAAAACGGGAGTAGACTTTCTTGAAAAACAGTGCTGCGATGTCAGCAGCAGAGGCGGTCTTCTTAGTTGGAGTTAAAATTACCCCCTTTGTAAGCCCATGGTCTACCACGACCAAAAGGGAATCATAACCGTTCGACACAGGTAGATCGGTGACCAGATCGCAAGAGATCTGTTGGAAGGGGCGGGTCGAGGTGGAGGCAATGGGCGTAAGGGGTGGCGTCGTGGGGTGGGTATTTACTTTATTTTGCTGGCACACAGCACAGCCTTCAACATATTTTCGGACAAAGGACGCTAGTCCAGGCCACCAAAACTCGGAAGAAACGAGTTGTCATGTTTTTAGAACACCAGGGTGTCCAGCGGAGGGGTGATCATGGTGGTTGGACACGACGGTCCGACGAAGGGTAGGGTCATCGGGGATATACACCCGGTCTTTGTAAAGTAACACTCCGTTGTCAAATCTCCAGTCAGAGAGATGGGATTTAAACGGGAGTGGCATGTCGATGTTTTCAATGGCACGAAGTGCCGTTTGGACCACGGGGTCTGTCATGGAGGACGACGCAACCTTTTGGGTAAGGTTGGTATCGATGAGGTTGACGAACAGAGTTTGTGGGAGGAGAGTAACTCCTTTGTTGTCTTCATCGTCCTCAGGGATATGATCAGGGTGGCGGGAAAGCGCATCAGGTGCTGCCAGGTCTTTGCCTGGGATGTGTTCTAACTGCAGATCAAAGTCTGCAAGGTCGAGGAGCCAGCGGGCCTGGCGACGATTCAAGTTTTGCGGTGACTTGAAGTATGTCAGATTTTTATGGTCTGTGAAGACTTTAACCGGGAAAGGGGATCCATGGAGGTAATGTCTCCAAGATTTTAACGCTCGAATAACCCCGAGCAGTTCTCTGTCATATATGTCGTAGTTCCTGTCTGCGGGGTTAAAAGATTGGGACAAAAAGGCACAGGGTTGCCATTGTCCATTCGAATCTTCTTGAAGGAGAATTCCTCCCGTTGCGTACTTGGACGCATCTGTAGTGATTGCGAATGGTCGAGAGGTATCAGGCATGCGAAGAGTTGGTTGTGCCGTGAAGATTCTTTTTAGGAGTTCAAAGGCATCTTGGCATTTCTTGGACCAACTCCAACTGACCGTTTTCTTAGTGAGGTCGATGAGTGGTCGTGCAATGTCCGAATAGTAGGGAACTGTCATATCCATGACTCTCGGACTCATTCCCAGTCCAGTCCGGACCCCTAGCCCCTATCTCCGGTCAAGTCCGGTCCTAGTCCAGCCTAGAAAACCCAATCCCGGCCCTAGATAACTCAACTCTGGCTTGCATAACTCAAGTCCGGTGTTTTACCCCTATCTCCGGTCCATTTCGGCCTCCTGGCCTTGCGCTGCTCCACCCCGGTCCTCCCGGGTCTATGTCCAGGTCACTCGGACATAACTCCGGTCTGTTTCCCTTTGTTTGTACTATATTTAGTCTAGCCCGTTCATCTGACTTTTGCTTACTGTACAAATCCTGTGTCTGACCCCGGTATGCCGGTCACCCGGACTTTGGCTATTAGCCTCGGCACAGCCACTATGGCTATCCACTCTCTTGCTAATCTTCTTGCTAATAGCTTATTAACAAGTCCGGCTCTATGTTCTTTACTCCGGACCGGCCTCATGTATTTAACCCCTGTACATACTTCGTAGCACCCTCAGTCAGAATATCAATTTAGTATTACCCTCAACTCCGTATTACCCCTTGATCTACTCTATAGCTAAGGCCGAGCCTTAAGCTATCCCCGACCCCTGTCCCGGACCTCTCCCCGGCTTGCATAAGGGTACAGCACATAAGCTGAGACCAAGGGAGGTAGATCCAACCCTGGACCAGCTTCCCCTTGTGCGCACTCCAACACCGGTCGGTTTCCCACGCTACCGGCCTTGTTCCCGCGCTCCCGGCCTTAAGTCCGGTCCTCCGAACTTAGCCCCTAACCTCCGGCCTCAACTCCGGTCCAACCGGACTTGGCCCCTGTCTCTCGGCCTTGACTTTGGCCACTTGGACTTAGCCCCTGTCACCCGGTCCTGAAGCCTGGTCACCCGAGGGTAAACCCGTACTTCACAGGAACAAATCTTCTGTAAAAGTTTGCGAATCCTAAAAAGGATCGCACATCCTTGACCTTCTTTGGGACAGGCCAGTCGGCAATACCTTGGACTTTGACAGGGTCCATGGCAACGGTGTTCTCCTTGATGATCATTCCGAGGTATTCAACCTCAGTCAGATCAAAGTGACATTTTTCCAATTTCAGAGGGAGAGAAAGTTCTTTCATTCGCTCGAGGATATGGCGGGTTCTTTGTTTGTGTTCTTCGGGATCGTTTGAAAAGATGAGGAGGTCATCCATGTAGATGACCAACCATCCTTCAGCAATCATGTCTTGGAAGGAGTCGTTCATGAATCGCTGGAAGGTGGCGGGGGAGTTGCACAACCCAAAGAACATGATGGTAGGTTTGAAGAGACCCTTGTGTGTAATGAAAGTGGCCTTCCATTGGTCTCCCTCTTTAATTCGAACATTGTTGTAGCCGGATCTGACGTCCATCTTTGTAAAGATAGAGGCTCCTTTCAACTTGTCTACGAGGTCAGAAATGAGGGGAAGGGGATAAGCATCCTTCACCGTATTCTTGTTTAGGTACCTGTAGTCTTGGCAGGGGCGTAAGGAGCCATCTTTCTTTCCTACAAAGAAGAAAGGGGCAGCTTGGGGGGACTTCGAGGGGCAAATCTTTCCCTCTCGAAGGTTTTCTTCGATAAACTTTTCTGCAGATTCTCGCTCAGAGGGAGAGAGAGGGTATGCTTTGGCCACTTTGGGGACAAAGTCCTCTACAAGGTTTATGGCATGGTCGTATGGTCGTGATGGAGGTAAAACCCCATCAGATGGTTTCTCGAAAACCGAGGCGAAGTCTTTGTATTCTTCAGGGAGGACAGCCTTCGGTTTCTTCTTGTGTTCTTCCTGGGCTAGTTCCGTAGCTGTGGTGATTTTTCGAAGAAGACTATTGTTGGGATTAATCTTTTTTGCTTCTTCGACCAGTTTTCCAACCGACATCACGAAGTGTGCTCGGATGGTTTCATCTTCTGGTTCTTCATAATCCATGAACCTGTTTATTCCTTTCTTTTCAGCAGGGGGTACAAGATTCATGGTTGGTTCTTCGATGGCAACGGAAGAGACATTGCATCTTAACTCCTTTGATCTATCAGTTTTCTTGTCGATAGACAACGTGCCCATCCTCCAGTCCATGACAGGGTTGTTTTCTTGGAGCCAAGGGAGACCCAGAATGACGTTTTCCGTTCCACAGTTGATGACATGGAAAAAGGACTGGTGAACGAGTCCTTTAACTTTGAAGTAGAGGGTGGTGGAAAACAATATTCTTCCCTTTGAATTCTGGGTCCCATCGGCATTTTTTGCAAGGATGGGTTCGTCAAGGCATTGAGTGGGGATTCGGTGCTTTCGCACAAAACCCCAGTCGATGCAAGAGATTTCTGCTCCGGAGTCAACCAGAGCGGTAGTGTTGACAACTTTCTGAGTAGTTTCTGATGCGTAAAGGGAGATGGGGATTTGCATAGTATGTTCTGGTGTAGATGTTACAAGTACAGGTGCAACAGAAACTAAACTGTCCTTGGTTTGGGGAACATCTGGCGTCAACGCAGAGTTCCCATTCAAAAATCCTTTCCAAGAGCTCTAGCAATGTTGACTAGAGCGACGGATGGACCAGCGACCTTTTCTTCATCGTCACTTTCTACTACTTCCACAATTTTGTGGATTTTCTTCACTTTCTTCTGGGGAGTTTTCCCTTTGTCTGGACATTCTCAGGAGAGATGCCCCTTGTTTCCGCAACCGAAACATCTTCCTTCTTTGATGTGATGGTCTCGTTCTTCCTTGGAGAGTCTCACTCCATCCACGTCCATGGTGTTTGGATCTTTTTCTTCAGTAAAACTGTTCCTAGGGTGGAACGTTTTCTGTTCTTTTCTTCCAAAGGTTTCATTAACCTTTCTCCACTTAGCGTCGAACTTCTGCGCTTGGGTGTACCACTCAGTAATCTTGGTGGGAGTGGTTTCCATCATATGGATTCAGTTCGTGATGAAAGGTTTGAGTCCTTGCAAGAAGAACTCGATCAAAGCGACGTCCTCCATGATGGTGGAGTCGGCGGCGGCAGTTCGGAAATCGGTGATATATTGTTCGACCGATTCTTTCTGTTTCAGGGTATGTAGTTTGGTGATGGCAGCACCTGCTGTGTCTGTGGAGGTGAATGAGGCCTTGAAGTCTTTTATGAAATCGGCAAAAGTGCCGAAACTCAGGGGGTTCTTTTCCAGGGACGTTTTCTGGAAGGTGGCAGCCCAAGAGCGGGCAACATCTTTCTTCATATATGACAGGGCATAGACCACCTTCTTGGTGTCAGTGTCATACAGTTCTTCGTTCACCAAGAGATAGGTCTGTACGGAGTACAGCCAGCTCATGGCGTTCTTCTGGTTTCCATCAAAATCAGACGGAGCACCGATCTTCAGTTCAGTAGCTTTGGTGGCATTGCCAACCGGTGCTTTCGACGATGAGCCAGACATCGTAATTTGTGGTGGGGGCGGCGGGGTAGGGAAGAGTGGTGGGGGACTTGGTTGAATGGGGGTGCCAAGCGATGCAAGTGACTGGGAGAAAAGGTTCGAGAGAATTCCAGAGGTAAAACCTCTATCTGGTTGTTCAGGTTCGTTGGAGGAGGTGTCTGTGACAGTGCTCTCCTGTTCTTCGTCAGATGATGATTCTTCACAAGTGGGTCGCAACGGCGCCCAATGTCGGTTGTTTCGGGGGTTCATGGTGGTGCACTAAGTAGTGACCAATTCGGCCAAAGGCTGGAGACTTGAGCTTTTGTTACGCTCGACCGAAGTCAAGACATAGGGAGAGCTCAAATTGCAGACTAAGGTTTCTACTGAGCAACGGCTGCAGTAACCTCAGTAAACGACTGAGGATTTAGGGCAATGCCGGTAAGAGTGGTCCTTGTAAGGGACACTGAGGGCGAAGTTCTGAGAACGCTGCGTATGATTGAGCAGCTCAAGTCTGGGTTTCCAGGACTTGAGCCGGCAGTTTAAATACTACACAGAAATGGACCATGAGGCGTCTGCATGTAACGAGGTAACTATGCCATTGGTTGAACAATGACGACACATGTCCTAAGCATGTATTGAGCCAGTAACGCTAATGGTGGAAATAGAGAGCCGTCGGATCAGAAAGAAGATGGCTCTAAAAGGAAACTAAGTCCAACGGAACACAAACAAGGTAAACGTACAACAGAAAAGGAAAAGTTAGGGGTGAAACATAACAGGATGTCCCATGATAGCTTCAGAGGCTACCATGGGACATCCCACTCCCCTCTCTGGAGACCAATGGGATGTCCCATGATAGCTTTGAAGGCTGCAGGCATGTCAGTCAATCCCCTTTGGAGACCCATTAAGTCTGTTTATTTCTACAGGTTTACAATATATACCTATGAGATCTCAATGGGTTGGGTATACCCAGCTGCTGCCATGGAAAGTGTTTTCTCCAGTACTATGCCTAGGGACTCTGGGGCAGCCATTGATTTCTCCTGGCATGGTGCTGATCACAAGTGTTTTGTGTTTTCCTCATGCAATTTTCCACTTGCTGATAAGATAAGCATACCATCATGATTGCACAATCAGGAGCTATAACTTTGATTATGATGACATCACTCCATTATCACTTGCTGGGGTGTTAACACCTACTAGTGCTAGTTGTAGTAGTTGGTAGTGCTGAATAGTGTAGGCTATGCTACACTTTGGTAGTGTGCATTTTTGCCTGTTGCTGACTACAAAAAGTGTAGTACGAGTCAGAGGGCGGAAGTCACATGACACCGAATCATGTGATACAGTCACATGGTCGATGCCATAACAGTCACGTGACCCGAAGTGTTCCCAAGTGGCACTGGTGAAGTCACATGACATGCTCCTTTCCAGCACCCATGACCCAGGTCATGTGACAGTAGTTCACATGAGGTTGAATCATGTGACTGTGAGTCACATGACTTGGTGCCCCAGGTCACAACATCGCTCAGTCATGTACACCTAATAGTCACATGCTGAGATCAATTGGTGATCATGTGGTATGATGCCTTAGGTCATGAGAGGGGCCGATCATGTGGTCCCAGCAGTCACATTGCTGCGTGAATCCAGAGTCACGTGACACCATGTGACTGCACCTAACCTCGCATCTGGCACTATGTACCTAGCACGTGACTAACTCGCCCCTAATGCTAAGTGTGGCTGTGCTTTAACATGAATCATGTCACCACTCATTCAATTCTTGACATATGCATTTGTGATTTTGCAGGTGGGATTGTCTAGGGGGTATTCACAACATGTTGAAGTATTATCCAATCAAAGTCACTGGTTGATGAGATATAAGGGGAATGGAAAAAGCGAAAGAACATCACAGCATGCATCTCACACATAGTTTATGCAATGCTTAATACCTTGGATGCATGCCCCATGTCCCTAGCTACCTATGTAGAAAGTATCAAGTCAATCCATCAGGAATTGAATGAACAGCACACAAATTACACTTCCAAGATGCATGGGAAAACTCCAAAAAGCGCAAATAAAATAGTGGAGATTTACAAAACATATCTAAAACATTGCATTGCAGCCTCCACAGTGCTGCCACACTTACACCAATTCACCTGGCACATGGGATGGCATGCCCTGCCATAATAGCAGCAGGTGCCTAGTGATTTCTGCAACTAAAAGTGTCAAAAATGCGAAATGGGCACCTCTAATCAATCAGTCCATTAGAGATTTATAGCTTTGAGATGGCCAATAAGCCATTGACCATTGTGTGCATTTCGCATTTTTGACACTTTTTGTCGCAAAAAAGTAAAGTGCCATGACAATCCCGGCGGCTTGTCATGTGACTGAGATGCCTGGTTCAATGGCATAACAATAGCAATGTAATGATATTTTATCTTGTCTTATCATATCAATGCCATAACAATACTCCATTCGGTATTTGGATGTGCACCTTAAGCCCAACGAATCATTGCAAGTGCACGCGACGTGATGATTATCGATTTTCTGATCTAACTCATCAATTACATATTACATATTATTATTATCATAGGGTCGTTTCAGGTCTGACCCAAATCGCTTTTGCCCGTTGCCCTCTGTCCACCATGCCCCCACATCGAACTTACCAGCAGTCAAAAGAGTCGTCCACTAAGCAACCTTGCAAGCACTGCGGGAATCTCTATCTACCACAAGGGATCAAAAAGCACGAGACCAGTTGTGTGAAGGAGCATGTGAACCGCAAAGAACGAGACAAACACAATAAGGCATACATATGAGATGTCCATCGAAGTAAGTCAATATCTTTCCCCCCTCCCATCTGTCCATTAATTTACAATGGTGGTTTACTAGCCGAAATTGCTAAGGAAGCAATCGCAGCTACGTCCTCGTTGTTAGTGCACCCTGGCGTCACCGGGTCTTCGGGCTCTGCAGCGGCTGTAATACCAGCGCCACTCAGGCAGCTGTCAGCGGGCCCTTCACAATCAATTCCTGGTACATAGACCACTCTGGTGTCGCTCTTGATGCTTACATGTTGCAGCACAGGATCACCAACTGGTTTCGCTCTCAATGAAGATGATGCGTTGATGGGTATGGTGAGTCCTCGTGGTAGGAATACACTGGACTCAGGTAAGTTCAGAACGTTTGTCTCTTTAACTGGAATTCAACTAATCTCCTGTTGTGGGTGATGAATCTCGACTCTGACGTGTCGATCGCAGCCCAAGTGGCGGGTCACTCAGTCAACTCCACTGTGCTGGATGTCTGAAACGACCATCGTCCCAAATTCAAGACTGAATTTCATCCCCGTAGCAAGCGCCCAACGCTTTTCCAATCTGCCGAAGAGTTTGGCCAGCAAAACCTCAAATGCATGGCCCCGGACCGTGAGCCCTGGCGCCCTTTTGCTTCGGAGGGCGATTACGTTTTTGCTACTGTTGCCGTGGAAGCTGGGCTTAGTTCAACTCAGGTTGATTCCCTTCTCAAGTTGATTCATTGTATACGGCAAGGAACAGCAAGCGTCACACTGTGTAATGATGCTGGGCTTCGCACTGCTTTGGATAGAGCGGCGGCACAACTAACACCAGTAAGTTGTTTATTTCCAGTGCGCTTTTGACAAGTGGCTCACTTCCCAGCCACTCGTCAGTTCTCGAAGTTTGAAATTGCTGCGCCCTATAAAGGCAGTGACGTGACGTTCCCCATCCACATCCGCCCTCTGTGGGACTGGGCCCTCGATTTATTGCAAAATCCTTCTCTTGCACCGCACTTCGTCTGGGATGCTGAACGGGTATTCAAACTTGATGGTGAGACGTATGAACGCTTCTACACCGAACCTTGGACAGGCGATCATTGGTGGGATATTCAAGTGCGTTGTAATTAATATTATTTCATACCGTTGTACTGTGTAAATTCACTGTCTTTCTTCCTGTTATGCAAATGAAGTCGCAGTTACCCACGCATGCGGAGAATGCTGTCCCTTTTGCATTTATTCTTTATGCTGACAAGACACGGCTGTCATCTCATGGTACTGTCAAGGGTTACCCCATGGTAGTGCGTTGTGCCAACCTCCCAGTTCACATTCGCAATGGTGAGCGATATGGTGGTGGCTGTGTGGTAGGCTGGCTTCCAATTGTGAGTACGATATCTCTTTGCTTTAGAGTAATAAATTGATCGAACGGGTTTTTGCAGGTTCCCGAGCTTGCGAGTGAGGAGAGAAAGACCAGCTATGTAAATTTCAAGCGTGTCGTCTGGCATGAAGCCTTCTATAAGCTCCTTGAGAAAGTTGCGGAGCTCTCAAAGGTTGGCTACCTGCATGAATGCTATGACAACATTCGCCGGTGGCTCTTTCCAGTTATTCTTATCTTGTCAGCTGACTATGAAAGAACTGTAAGCACTAATTTGTCTGCAAATCGATTGTACTTATGAAACCCAGTCTTTTTAGCTGTGTGATGACGCTTATATGAGGCACGAAATGCAAATTCCCATGCCCATTTTGCCTAGTCCCTTTGGAGGAGCTTTGGGACTTATCGAAGACGTACGAAATGCGCACAACCAAGCAACATCAAGAAGCGCTGGCGTTATATGAGCAGAAGAAGTCAGCCAGCGAGAAGAAACTGAAATCTCTTGGGTTACGTCCTGTCAAGGTAGGACTTCGACATGCATTACGAATCTATGTATATGACTGACAGAATGTATGATAGAACATTTTTTGGTCGGTAGAACACTCAGAGCCTGAACAGGCTGCAAGCTTCGAGCCACTTCACTCCCTGCACGGCGGCTTGGGAGGCAAGCACATGCATGAGGAGCTCAAGATTGTCGTCAATGAACTTGGCCGTGATTTTGAGACATGTTTAGAAGAACGGTAAGACAATTCAATTAGGCTGCGGGACTGGCTGACTATCACACAGAGTTTCTGCCTTTCCCCGTTGGCGAGGCCTCGCACATTTCAATACCGTGATCCACATCACATTTTCTGGCGGAAACAAAATGCGAGATCTCACCAGGGTAATCTAATTAGGATGCGTGTTTAAACGTGGCTAACGATCACTCTGGAATAGCAATGTTTCTACGCTGCCCTCGACATTTTGACGTCCACAACATCTCAAGTTGGGTACCAGTTGCTGCGTATGATTTGCAGCTACCTACAGCTTGAAACTCTCATCGGGCTTGACGTACACACTGAGGCGACCCTCGGTATGATCGAAGATGAACTTCTCGTTTTCAGGGGCGAACTCAAGGTATTCCGCTCCTTTGATTGTCCATTATCATACAATGATTTTTGAAAATAGGTGTACCGATCCCATGTTCGCCGTTTGCATGATACAGGCCTCAAGGACAACTGGAACTTTCCCAAGGCACACCTCTGGAAGCACGTTACCCGCGACATTTGGAGCAAAGGCGCCATTCGTAATTACAGTGCTCGGCTGAATGAGAAGATGCATGGTCCGCTCAAAGATGCGTACCAGGATCGTTCTAACGGAAAGGATGTTGCGGGGCAGGTGCGTATTAAGTCCTTACTTAGAGACGTTGTCTCACAATGCTTCATTTAGATTCTCCGTATTGACCACCATCGATTTGCGATCAAACTCATTCAAGCACGCATTGATGCAGAAAACGAACGCGTTACTCATTTTACTGACGACGAGCCATTTGAAGGAAACACCAGGCTCGGTGCACCCCAGCAACCTAGCACACTTTCTGGTGTCGAGAACACTCACCGGGATGATCGGGCGTTTGAGGGATTCCGTCGGAGGCTAGAAATTTTCCTCAACGCTTGCCTCCCCACCTATGGGTATCCCCTCAACACGTGGATACGATTACAAGGAACAGACACAGTATGTCCTACTTCCTCGTCTGTATACAGACTTATCCCCTGGCATTTCCCTCAAAGGTCTGGGAGTATCAGTATTTGAAGGTTAACTACGCTTCAGTGGTGGACTGGAAGGTCGCCGTGAACCACATCAGATGTAGTCCAAGCTTCCATGGTCGGCCACGATACGATTGCACTCTCATTCAACTTTCGGAGACCAAGACTGCCTTCATTCAACTTATATTTATGTTCACTTGTAAAATCGCGGCATTCGAGGACGTTTTTCAGTTTGCACTCGTTCAGCCACTCACGGCTGGAACTGGAGTGCGCAGGTTGGACCAAGATTTCTGACTTACCTGAGTCAAAGCCGTATCCCGTGCAGCATCGATATTCATTCCCGTAAAGTCAATCATTCGGGGCGCATTGCTTTACCCGGATCCGAGCCACCATGGCAAGTTTTTAGTTGTTGAGCATACTGATGGTGACATGTTCCTTCGCATGAAGAGATGGACTCAGACTCGGTGCCAAGTGCCAGAAGCAGCCGAACAGGATTCAAGTTCTGACTCTGACCAAATGTCAGCCAAAACTCAAAGCAATACTTCGGGTAGGTGATCCCCGTTGTTGTGTATTACTTCATTCAAACTGATCTTGATTCTATACCGGTAGGGTCAGAACAATCAGACCTGGATGTTGGAGGGCCAGCGTCAGAATGAATGCGATTGGTTTGTGATATGCAATTCTTTGTACACCGTGCTATTACATCTTATCGCATCGTGATACTACTGTTATTACTGGTATGGAGCGACTGCATGGCATTGCGGTGACGAAACACCCATTGAAATGATTCCTGAAGACGTGCTGCATGTTGCTGGTGTCACGAGTAAGCGTTACTTGTCATCATCTCACTGACATGCGTTTTACATCACCCAACAGCTCTCTTCTCAGAGTCAGGGTGGACTTGAAGGCTTTTAAGGAGGCCTGTGACGTAAAACAGACCCAGGCTGAGTAGTGGCACTTTTGTCCTCTTGTCAATTTTGGCTCAAATCGTCATCAAGTTCTCTTTTGTAGGCATGCCTGAGGACTTTACAGATGCACTTCGTAACGTTGATTCGGACTCTTCTGGCACCGACTCACACTCGGACCACTCTGATGACAACGAGACCTCTGACCTTGAAGAGCTTCGGGAATGGCAGAGAATCATGCGCGAACCACCTCCGGATGCTAGTGCTCCCCAGCTACGCAGTGTACGTCCCTTTCCTTCATCATTCTTTCAGTCTCGACACAGTTATCACTTACACTATGGTAACAGGCACTCGGTGCCACTCAGCTGGCGTACTCGAAGCTTCACGTTCAGATGAAGCAGCTACGAATCAATTATAACAGTCTACTCTCCACCCTCCTGCAGAGCTGCAAGAAAGCTGTAGAGAACAACCCGAACACCGTATTGGACAACAACATCATTGCCCAGGCAAAAAAGTATTGCTTCTTCTATCATTTCTGGGTCCCTAAAGATGTTTTCCCACTCGTCACTCTGCCGCCTGGATACGATCTGACTGACACTGCCCGCTGGAGTACGCCTGAATCAAAAATCGCGGGCTTCAAAGCGGAACTCTACTTCATGCTACCCAGTAACCTCAAGGTCCGTGCGACAACGTACAGTAACTTTGGCTGTGTGGTAGGTTGACATTCCCAATCCATAATTCGAAGGCTGGCATTGATCACCTTTTAGTTTTCAAACGCAGTTGGGGCCGAGAGGCCCAACATCCTCAAGCCTGTTAAGGATAACATGCAGCAACTCTTTGCACACTTGGAACTTAGTGCCGACTTATTCGCAAATGAGAATTCAAGAGCTCTGCATGGGTCAAACGAGGCTGTGAGAGTACTGCTGAAGATGCACCCCGGGAACGTCGACACTCGCTATACCCCTCTCTCACCAATCCTCTTTCCCAAACCAGACGCTCCGGTGGCTAGGGATTTATTCAAAACCCCACTCCTGGTTAATGTAAGTTTTTTTCACTACTTACGACTATACATACACTGATTACTTCTATAAGATCATTTGAGTCATGGTTTTTGGCAAGGGAGTCCTCACCGGCAAGCGAAGGGGTGGTCCACAGGGACAAGGTCAGAAGTTGGGGATATCCGGCCCTTTGGCTGGCCTGATCGCCATCGCTGCTACCTTTGTAAGTCTTGTGTCACCTTTTTCTTCTGGTCTGCATATTCTGACAAACATTTAACAGGCGCGGTACTTATTATCAAGTGACCGCGAGCTTATGACCATTGGTGAAGAAAGTGGATTCAGATATCAGGACGACTTCGAGTATTTCATCGAGCTATTGAGTCACCCATCAAAACGAGAGTGGTCATTGGAAGTGATGGAGTTTTTCAATCAGGGCGTATGGAATGCCTCGAGTAACGCTTCCGCTAATGCGGCATTGGGCTCGTCCAACGACACCTCGGTAGCTTCCACATGGGAGTCCGACATCTTGGCGCAGTTGGATGGCCCCCAGCAGCCAACACCTCCCCCCGACCTACACTTCGACGGACCCAACTCTACCTCTATTTCATGTCACATGCCAGAGGCAACCCATGGACGTGCCGCAGACTCGGTCATTATTTCTCAGGCAAACTCGGTCTCCTCGGCACTTTCAGTTGACATATCAAATCTTTCACTCGGCAGCAGTCATACATCTGCTCTACCATCCGTATCTAGTCGTGGAAGGGAGTTACCTGTCAGAAGAAGTCATTCTGGCTCGAGGATGGCTGAAGTTTCAGCGGCTGCACCAGTGAATACCTGGGAACCGCCTGCAAAGGAATGTCGTGTCACCCGGTGTGAGTCAAAGTGTGGAATGCTGGTGAAAACCAAACAAATCCAACACCAAAAGACAAATAAAAGCGAGTGGTGGTTTGCCTCCGCGGAACCTGGAGTGCAGAGAAACCTAAAGTGGGGGGAGTTTCAATGGCAGGTGCTCCTAGCGCAAGTCGACGACGAGTTACGCAGGAGAGGGACTGAGAAGGGGACGCTGAACAGAGCGAAGGTGTTCAGCCGAAAGGTACTTCAAGTAATGGACTTCAAGTAAATGTGCTCCTTGCACAAGTTGATGACGAGTTATGCAGGAGTGGGAGGATGACTAAGCAAGACTTGCTGACTAAGTGGGGATGGAGCTTCAGATAATGGTGGTAGATAGACTCTTCCGAATGAGCCTCAACTACCAAGGATATGAATGATGACAGATAGACCCCTTCGTGGAGCCTCAACTGTCGACGACGAGATAGGCTCTGGACTGACTGCTGGATGACTTCTGAATTGATTCCTGATTGATTCTTGATTGATTGATTGTGGGTAGCTAAGTACACGGGGGTTTATATACTGAGGGGGGAGCACTGCTTGTGACAAACAAGGCACAAACACTTGGTAAGTAATGAGTAAGGACTGAGTAATCATGATGAGTAAGCGAGAAATGATAAGTAAGCAAGCAAGGAGGATTGGTAAGTACTGGCAATGAACGAGTCAAGGATAGTCAAAATATCACAGAATGAGTCAAATAGAGTCAGAAACTGAGTAAGCACACTGATATCACATTAGGGGGTGGCGATGCAAGTCAGATCTCGGCGGAGACATCTCTAGATCCAAAGACGGCATGACAGATGGACGGTGTTTCCAGATAGGGAAGTATTAATTCCAGAATTGAAGGGCATGAGTCAGGTGTCAAAGGGGGCTAGGGCATTGGGGGTCTGTGGGGCAATGAGAGCATACGCGATCGTGTCTCCCACCCTTCCATCCTCTCAGCGAAGTTAACAAAAACTTCATGAATGGGGCTCTGATGGAGGAGGAGGAGAAGGGGGGATGTCTTCTGCTGGATCTTGCAGTAGGAAGGCAAGATGCATGTCATACTCGTCATGAATGCGATCAGGGAGGCTGGAGGACAGTAGATTATACTGCAGCTGTCGCAATGCAGGAAGAATGATGGACGAGACTGGAATAAAGACGGTGCATGGAGCAGGGAGGAACGATCCATATGCTTCATCAACTGGGGAGACTGAAACGACCACATAAGACCTTTCTAACTGAGTGACAGACCTGAGGCGACCAAAGAACGTCCTTCTGGAAGTCATACTGACAAGGAGAACACGCTGACCAAGCTGCATGGGATGAGACGGGGCTGACAATGACGGGATGAACCAGGGGGCTTCAGGACGGAAGCTGGTGGGAATGCCTGGCAGATATACGTAGCCACTGTCTCTGGCAAATGAGACAAGCGAGATGACCGACGAAGAGGTGGCCATGATTGATGGACTTTGCGAAATGAGTGTCTGATGGATGGAGTGCTGTAGAAACACGCAGGGTGCGAGGATCCTCTCCAAATTTGGAAGGAAGAATCGTGGGGCTGAGCACTTTAAGCGAGCATGGGAACGGAGTCGATATCTTTGGAAATGGTGGAGATACGACGAAAACCGGAATGCCGTACATGGGCGCTAAAAACCTTTAATGCGCGCTTAACTCGCTTCCTCTTTTCTCTTTAGCACTGACGACTCGTTCTTGTGCGAAGGATGACTGTTCACGTCCAACAGTCTTTCTACGCATGAGGCCTTTAGTCTTCATCTGCATGCTTGGGCATTGCGCGCAACTCGTCAACGAGTTAGGCAGAGTCAGCTGTAACCATGTCCACAACACCTTTGGTGTGTGACAGCATGCAAGGTCAAGTCATCATCTAAAGAGCCCAGTGTGGCTCCGCAGCAAAATTACCTCTACCTTGTCAAGTGGCTTGGTTACCCACATTCCCAGAACAGTTGGGAGAGCGAGGACAACCTTATAAATGCCCCAGAGGTTCTCAGGGAGTACAAGTGCATCCACAACCTCTAAACTGCTATGTCCTACACCCCCAACACTGAGAACCCCAGCTCTGACTACTTTGACAATGACTTCCATGTTGACATTGATGAACCCTATGATCCCTCTCACCCATACTTCGATCGCTATGCCAGTACCCCACCACACCTCTCAGAACCACCAGTATGCTCCCACAGAGCGCTATGTTCCCCATCCCCTGTGATACCCTCTCACTCCGCACATGGCAGTGCCTACCAACCCCTTCACGACTCCATCACCTCTGCCACATGCCCATACCCATACCCAGTCATCTGCTCAGTCCCCTCTTTGCAGAGAGCCCGCAAGGATGCCCACAAGGGAAAGTCCAAGCCTCACTCGGGACCATCCAAGCCTCGCTATGACACCTCTTTCAGGTCATGCAACACCCCTCCTCTCTCCCAAGCTGGTTACAGATCCCCCTCCCTAGTCTCTTGCCCTGGTGCATCCGCTCCAGCACCATCTGTCTCACCAGCCAACCTCTCAGCCCCCACAACAGCACCTGCAGCCCCTGCCACAGGCACCAGCAGGATGGCTCCCAAGGCAGGCCTCTTCCTCGGTTACATGTGGCTGCTTAATGACTTTGAGCACTGGGAATCACACAGCTGGAGAGCAGGAGAATGCAATGAGCATCTACAGATGCTGTCTATGATCTTCAGAAGCTCAGAAGTGATTGGTAAGCACATGTACGATCAGGTCAGAACTGCAGAAGGAAGCTTTGAGGCCCACACCTACAAGGCCATCGACTGCACCAGTTCTTCCATCCTCCAAGAAGCTCTTAAGACCCAAGAGGCTGTCATCAAGATTGTTCATGAAGACTACAGCCCCTCGCTCATATCATCCTTCCATTCCTTTCTCGACAGACTCCCCATCAATGTCATGGTCCGTGGGCTCTTCCCTCTGGTGAGTCAAGCAGCACCTGGAAGATCAAGCCTACCTCTGGACCCTCACTGAAAGGAAGCATGGAAGGTCGAGGACAAAGAAACCAGTCATGGAGGAACATCACAACATGGAGAAGGAAGAACTCAAGAGGTTGACAGAGATGTTGAACAGAGGTGTCACAATTACTGGGAGAAGATTATACTGGGCCAAGGTTGAGAACACTTCCAGGCCGTCATGGATGCCCTCGCAGCTGTCCCTTTCAACAGAACCCCACATGACTGGCTCGACTTTTTCACTCAGGCCCAAGGAGATTCTGCTGGAAGGGCCCTCTTCTATGCTTTTCAGACATCAAGAGCTCTTCCAGCTACTCCCTTTGTCCCAGTACCTATCTCCACCCTCAGCAAGAGAGAACTTGGTGGGCTCATTCCCATTGATTGGCAGCATCCCCTCCATCAGTTCACCTGTTTCTGATGTTCATGCCTTGGACATTGGTCGGCTGACTGCCCAACTCACAGTGGCAACTAACTCCGAAATCTGCTCTTGGGTAACTCAAGGCCTCTACCCACCTTCAGAGGACCTTGGGCCTTGAGGGGGGGGTGATATTACGCTGCGCTCACATTGTTTCCTCTTGCAGACTCTTACATAACCACTTGTGTGTCATCTCGCCTCCTGAGGTGTTCCCCTTCCCCGCAAGCTGCTGTCTATGCAGTTGGACTTGTGTTCTGTACATTTCCCCTTTCTCTTTCCTTTTATGATAGACCCCTGTCTACCCTGCATTGTACTATAGCTGGACATTGCATCCATTCCCCTTCCCCTGTGATCTGCTGGTGGCCCTGATACATGCAGTCATGTGACACACTCACCCCAGTTACCCTGGTGTGTCCATTCACCCCTGTATACATCATATACACAGTTAGTCCCTCATCACTTGTTCACCCTGTTTACCCTTGCGCCCACAGACGTGGTTGTACATGCAGTCCTGCTGCGCAGCAACTCACTATGACTCGTTTTGCCTTAACAAGGACATGGGTGGACATTCAAATGCTTTCAAATGTTTGTTCTGCAGGTACTTTACATACGTATATAAACCCGCATGTATCGTACCAGCTCCTCATTCAAAATCTACTTTGCAACCACCCTTAGCTCTGCTCACTGTACCCATGAGGACTTGACAGTACGACTTTGGTTGGCCAAGACTAGTGTCCCACCACTAGTGAAGTTAAATAACATGCCCCTTCTCACGCAGTCACGTGCTTGTGCTCCATCGCACTCGATTCATGGCATGATACGAGTCATCAGCATAACAAATGATCCTCATGTCATCTGACAGTAAACTATCTGTCGAAACAGTTATATCACAGGTCTTAGTCGAGGAGAAGTCACATCAGGCTTCCACAGCCCACAGCACACTCATGGCCAATACAGCTTCTCGTCAAAAAGGAAAGGCCAAGAATGACGAGAAAAAGAAAGGGAAATGCGCTTACTGCGAGTATTGTGGACATGATGAGTCTGAATGTCAAAAGAAAAAGGCCGATGAAACTAAAAACAATGCAACTGAAGAGAAAGGCAAAAAGATGGAGGAACATTCAGCCAACCTTGTGTGTTTTACCTCCAGCAATGATGAGCCTCTTTGCCTCTTTCTTGCACAGCAACAAGACAGTTTCTTAGGATCGCACTGGGTCCTCAACTCCAGTGCATCTGTGAACATCTGTTGTCAGAAAGAATGGTTCTCATTCCTCAAACCTCTCTCACCTGCTCAAGCAATAGTAACTGCAAGTGGAAACTTGGTCCTTGCTACTGCAGTTGGGCAAATCGCTCTCAAAATGGATCTCGGCACTGCTAAGCCCTCTCGCATACTACTTCAAACGGTATACTTTGTTCCCCAGATGCATGCAAACCTTCTTTTGATCACCTATCTATCCAGTCAAGGAGTTCAAGTTGTTTTCTCTCAAAACAGCTGCTCCCTGGTTGCAGATGGCCAAGCTATTGGATATGGTCAACTACAAGGTTCACTCTACCTTCTCGCAGCAGAAACATACCTACTTCACAAATGCACACTCATCTACCAAACTTCTTTGCCACTGTGCAACACTCCACATAGTGTGGCCACTGGTGCAGTGCTTGGGCACAGTTCTGGACACCCTAGCAGGTTCCACACACTCATTCCTTTGCCCACACAAGTGCCAAATACTGGAAACTGTGTCAGCACAGGCTTGCAAGTAAATACAGACTACACCAGACTCACTACAAGCAGTGTACATGGCATGCAAACACCCCCTGTTCCAGAGGGTCCACACCACAGTGTGGTTCCTTTGAACACATGTGCTACAAGTCACTACATGCCCTATTTGATCCATCTAAATCAAAATGTGAGCTCATATGCGCCCATTCCATCTGCAAGTGACATTACAACTGACCTGCGCATGGGCATACCTATTGACTGTGCGAGAAGTGCTGTGCACACTACAAATTGCTCTTCATCGCTCCCACTCCCTCTTTGTGCCACACACAAAATCCTGGCCAACACAGAAACATCAGTACAATGCACCTGCTTGTCATACTGTAGCAAATGGGCTCATGTACCTGACACTCACAGCTGTGGCTCACATAGGACTTCACTTGCATGCACTGTAGGAATTGGTAAAGAGAAGTACCTAGAAATAGTAATTGTCAATTATGGGTGAGATTTGTGCTTGACCCAAAAGGGAGGTCCTGTTTCAAGAAAAGCAGTGTAGTAAAAGGGAAAAAATGCGAACTGTAAAAGGATACTTAGCTGTGCCTGTCTAATACTCTTGCCAGTCCTCCTGGCACTTTGGGTACTCCCTGAAGTAATAAATCTAACTTCAAAAACTCACTGAATTGTGAGACAAATTTACCCTACTACTGAGGGCCTGTGACATGAACTTTTTTTTAATGGTAAACTGAACTCGTGTGAACACAGTGCATGTGCTTAGTCAGCAATGCAACTGCTCGCCACTAAGTCCAGTGGTACAATGCAAAAAACAAAAGAAGGAAATAAAACAAAAGAAAACTCTCCACCCCTGAACTCTTGACCCAGACTGCTTCTCCTAGGGAACTTGAACTCATTCCCTACATCCAAGGGGTGGTTTAGAATTCAACTGTCCTTGGTCACTCTCCCCCTCGCACAAACATCCTCACCCTCGCATCTGCTTCCCTTGACCTTCGAACATGGTGCCTCACCCCTCTAGCCTCACACTACTTGAACATGACTCCCTTCTTTCCCAAGACCTGCTCCTGGCCTCGCAGCGCAACCCTCTCTGCCCTCAAAGCTTCTCACCCTTGGACAAACTCTTGCCCTCCTCACAGATGACCCCTTCGGCCCTCAACCACTCCACAGCCCCTGAGTTCCTTGAACTGAATGACCCCATGGGCAACTCTGAGCACATGAACAAGTGAGTAATGAACTGAGTGCAGAGCAGAGCAGTGGCTGCTCTTCGAGGCACAGTTTTTTGGCCCTCCACGAAGCATCTTAAATACATTTATGTACCTAAAGAAAAAGACTCCTGATCAGTGGTGTATTTACTATCTTTATATGCATGTGCTCTCAATCATTGCTCATCCTTAAGACGACTTATCACCAAGAAAAAACAATAGAACTCAAAATTATAAGTCAGGGTGAGTAGAATCACCTGAAGGCTAGTGCAACTCGGTTGAGCAATGTCGCTCGAGGCAAAACTCATATTAAAGAAAACTATATATGATACGCTCACCGGGACTTTCACTATACTGTCCTTCTCATCCTCATACCATCGACTCTTTGCACACTGTAGGGAGTAGTATACTCCCTGAGGCCGAAATAGGGATGCCAACACCAAAATTCTGCTGTTACCAACCATGTCTGTCATCTTTGGAATTATTCCATCTGCCTCATGCATCTGCCTCATGCGCTGCCTCGCCCATCAAACCTTTGGAGCTTCCCTATCCATCAATAATGCACACCAGTCATCGTCCTGAAATTCCATGTCAACATCAACCTGACATATGTCTATCCGGAATTCCACAGCTGTGTTGCCTTGACCCTTGCCTTGCCACATAGCTGGGAAACCATGCAGACCATCAGTAAAAACTCTGGTTACCCCTCTCATCCCTTTCCTGCGAACCTTTCTCCACAATGCAAGAACCCCTTTCTACCTATGGCCTCTACCCTTTGCATTTCACTCTATGGTACAGTGTACACTTGTCCTGTTGGAAGATACCCATCTTTCCTGTTGTCTTTCTCAGTTACTACCTTACAGTTTGTTTTCACACATTGCTGTATGGCTTTGACATCTGACACATTGCCCCCTTTGAGTTTTGGAGTTTTGCTTCACCTGCCCCACATTTCTCTGATCAGTACCTTACTATCCATGTACTATATAATTCCACCTCAGCTACAAAATAAGAATCATCTTTTTAGGACCCACACTCTGTGTCTTGTGCAAGTCTAAAGAGTTCAAAGAGTCTTCGCATCCTCTGTGTCTGCTGCGTATCTGTGTCTTTGCATCTACTGCATCTACTTTGTTTTTGTGTCCTTGATCTGCTAGTACCTTGTTTTCCTCTCCCATGCACTTAATTTGTCTCGGAGTTACTTTGTCAGTGCAAGATTGTCACCTGGAATTTCAAAAGCAAGTCTATCCCTACCTTTGACTCAGTGGAATAAAATTCCATGCCCCACATTTGACTCTTTGACTGACTCTACCATCGCATTCTATGTCTCCTTCCTACTCAGCACCCCTTGGGTCAAGCCTAGGGATTTCCCCTACAGCTTTCCCCTATTCACATGCTACCTGGAGGTAGTGTCCCACATCATTTTGGAGCCCACCATGAGGGGTCTGTAGATCTGGAAAGGAGATCCTTACGACCCACTTGTCAAAGAACCAAACTTGAAGAGCTCCTGGAGCCCTTCCACAGACTATCTATTTCCTCATCAGAAATCTTAATTCCAGTAACTGATCCTAGAGATATTTCAGAGCCACACTCATCAGACTCAGATCTCGGGTTAGACAAGATCTTTCAGAGCCCAGAGTCCCCAGTGTTTTACCCAGCATTTCCAGGAGGTTTCAACTTTGACAAACCCTTCGATCCTCCTGCAGAGCGCCAAGAACTTTCGCCTCCCTCAGAACTAACCTCTTTGTCACCCTCGTCATCTAGTAATTCCAAACTCGCTACTGAACAACTCCTTATCCCTTTGAAATCACTCACTTTAAATCCTGCTATTGTTTCCCCCACCCAAGTTCCCACTCAGAATACCTCAGTCGCCCCACTCTTAAATTCTGCATCCATTCACATAATGTCTGGAGCTAGAGACATGCCACTCAGGGGCTCTAACAGAGCCCTGAAGTTTTCTGGTCATACTGAAGACATCACTTGCTACCTTGAAGACATCAAACAACTCTGCATCGAAGCTGGCCTTGACACTGGAAGAGATAAAATCCACTGGGTCATCCATTATGCTGATCACAATGAGGCAGAATTTTGGTCCCCCTTAGATGCTGCAACCAATGGCTTCAATGACTGGGATGCATTTTCCAAAGAACTCCTGAACTGCTATCCAGGTGCCTCAGTGCAAGATTGTTGCTATACCAAAGCTGACCTGGAAACCTTACTCTACCATCAAGTTCAGAAACCTATGGGATTGCTGGAAGATCTCAGTAAATATGTCCGGGAATTCCAATGCATCCTGGGCCTCGTCCAGAAGAAGAAGAAGCTCCCTGAGGACTACATCAATGAGAAATTCCTTGAGGGGTTTCCCCCGAGGTTTCAGAATTCCTTGCTCATATGATTGCAACTTTCAGACCTAGATCATGACATTGACAAACCTTGGGAGTTTGATCTGGTCTACAAGCATGCTAACTACCTGCTCAGTGGAGCAAAACAAAATCTCCCCCAGCCTGATTCTTTGGCTTTGTTTCCCCAGAACTCTGCACCCCCTTTGTCATCGACTGTCCCCACTATCTTAAAACATGAGTATGTCCAAGTCACCCAACAACCTACTGACATGTCACCCCCTCAGCAAGGTCAAGAGGCCCAATTCCATCATCTTTTGACCCATGGTGTTTCTTCTGCAGGAGCACTGATGGTCACCGTACAGCAGAGTGTGCACTGTGTTGTGAATATGTACAAGCTGGGAAATGCACCCTGATAGGGGGAAGAGTATTTATGCCTGATGGTTCTGACATTCCCAGGACAGCTGCTGGCCAGAACTTTAAAGAAAAGATCAACAACTTCCTCGCCATGTGTGATTCTATCATCACCTCAGCAAACCTCATCTCCATACAACATCCTAGCCAGTCATTGAACTCGTCTTGAGGACGTGATACCCCACCTCATCTTGTCAGCATGATGTTCTTCACTAATGAAGAATCTGCAGAGTTTCAGGTCGACCTACATCCCTCCTCCTGCCTAATCAACAAAGAACTAGAGAGTAATGCAGATGAAGAAGACCAGTGCACCCTGGCGAGAGCTTACACACAAATAGAAGAATTGAAAAATAATATCAAGAAGAAGAAGGCTGCTCGTTTTGATGGTGTAGAAATTCTGGCCCACTGTCAGCAAAACCCTGCAACAAGTCCAGCGCCTGCTAATGCGTCAACCACCCCCAGGCCAGTTGTTAATTCTGTTCCAAACAATCCTGTCCATGTTACAGAGAACCCAACCATTAGTAAAACTCCAGCTGTCTCTAATCCCACAGATCCCAGGAAATCTAAGCCTACAACAATTCCCACACCCCAATTTTGATACCAGAGCAGTTTCAATGAAGCAGCTGCTACCAGACATCTTGTGAACCAAGTCTTAGAAGCAAAGATGGAAAGCTCTACCAAAGACCTCCTTTCTGTCAGCCTGGAGATTCATAAGCAGGTCTGAGAACTGGCTGTGATGAAGAAGATAACAATTGGTGGCCTGGAAATGGCATCAGAAGCTGTGGTGTCACCTACCTGGGCATCCTATGAACAATTCTGGGTCAGAGACATCAAAGGGAAGTGTGTAGGCCTTGCAACTGCCCCCTTACACACTGTCGATGGTGTCTTAATGGACAAACTCCACATCAAATGCATTCTGGACAGTGGTTGTCAGGTGGTAGCCTTGCATCATGAACTATGGGAGGCCTTAGGGGCTCCTCTTCATTCTGACATGAGCATGACTCTCAAAGCCACTAATCAATCCAAAGAAAGTACTCTAGGTGTCATAGAGAATGCATCCTTGCGCATAGGGAATATCGAAGCACACCTCCAAATTCAGGTTTGATCATGCTCCATTTGATCTACTTCTTGGGTGACCCTTCATCTGTCTGCTCTCTAGCATCCTACGAGATTTCCCTGATGGAGAACAGTCCCTGGAGATTTGTGACCCTAACATGGGAAGACAGGTGTTAATTCCAATGTGCCCTTGAAACAGACTACAGCCTCTTCCACAGTTCATAAATTCCAATGATGAAGAAGACTACTTCACATGCAAGGAGATGCATCACCACATGAAACAACCTGAGCAGGGTTTTTAGTGTCAGTCAATGACTCATTTAGATCACGAGGAGGCCATGATAACATTTTCTCCATGTGTTTGCTCTATGTTTCTGATTCTCCCTTGTTACCTTCGAAGCCAGCTTCTCTTTTCTCTACAGATACTACCCAAAATTCTGCTGCAGCATTGCTCTATAATTTACAAAGCAACAGTATGCCCCCAATTGACCCGTTCAATTCTAGTTCCATTTCTTTGAATGACCCTTTCTTATTTTCTACTAGCACTACTGTTTCACCACTGACAATTTCAGCCTTACGTTCTACTTACCAGTTTGATCCCATCCTTCATATCTTAAAATACAAACCTGTAGTGAAGAAGGTCAGGCCTGTACTGATGTCGATGCCTGTGGAATTCTGGGTAGAGCATTGGGAGGCTGGAGATCCTCTCACAGACCTACCTGTATTACCTACTCATCCTCCTCCATTCATGCCAGGCTCCAGGTTCACCCAGGAAAGGGCTGACAAGCTCAACCTGGACCCTTCAAAGTTCCTCTGGCCCATGGAGTTAAATCTGGTGCGATGGCTGGTCAAGACACACGAGACCACCTTTGCTTGGGATGCCACAGAAAGAGGAACCTTCCAAGAAGATATGTTTCCACCACTGAAGATACCTACACTAGCCCACAAACCCTGGGTTGAGCAGAATATCCCCATACCTCCAGCCATTTTTCATGATGTTGTCGGCATAATCAAAGAAAAGATTTCCACAGGTGTCTATGAACCTTCTACTTCATCCTATCACTCAAAATGGTTCTGCATAGTCAAGAAGGATGGAAAATCTCTGCACCTTGTCCATGACTTACAACCTCTGAATGCCATATCTATACAGGATTCAGCTGTTCCCCCCTTTGTCAACTCGATTGCAAAAGCTTTCACCTGCTACTCTGTATACAGGATTTTAGATCTTATGGTCAGATACAATCATCGCACCATCCACAACAAATACTGCGATCTTACTACTTTCCAAACCCCTATTGGTACCCTTTGACTCACCAAACTACCTATGGGCTACACAAACGCTGTCCAGATTTTCCATGGAGACATCTGTTGGATATTGAAGGAGGAAATCCCGGAAGTTACCATCCTGTTCATCAATGACTGCCTGATCAAAGGCCCCAAATCTCATTACCAAAATTCTGATGGTACCTACCAGATGATTGCACAAAACTCCAGGATCAGACACTTCATCTGGGAACATCTGCAGAACATCAACTGCATCTTACATTGTCTGTGTCACAGAGGAGCTACTGTCTCAGCAAAGAAATGCATCATTGCTGTGCCATCTATCATAGTGGTCAGTCATAAAGTGTTGTTCAAGGGGAGAATTCCAGATGAGGCTAAAGTCCAGAAAATTAAAGATTGGCCCTACTGCACTAACATCACCAAAGTGCACAGATTTTTAGGTCTTTGCTCATATTGCAGGATCTTTATCAAGGATTTCACTAAGCACACATGACCCCTCATTGAGCTGACCAAGAAAGATGTCTCCTTTGAATTCCATGATGAACACAGAGAAGCCATGGATTATCTTTGCCAAGCTATCATCTCATCGCCTGCGCTATGCACTATTGACTACAACTCTGATAGGAAGGTCATTCTGGCAGTTGACACCTCAAATATCGCTATAGGATACCTCCTCATGCAGGAAGGGGAAGATGAAAAACACTATCCTGCAAGGTTCGGCTCAATAACTCTCAACAACTGTGAACGCCATTATAGCCAAGCCAAACTGGAGCTCTTTGGTCTTTTCCACACTTTACACAATGTCAGACTTCACATTTTTGGTGTGTGGAATTTAGTTGTTGAGGTTGACACATGAGATATAAAGGGGATGATTAACAATCTCAACTTACAGCCCAACGCTACCATCAACTGCTGGATTGCGGGAATTCTTTTATTCAACTTTGAGCTCATACATGTCCCTGCACACAAGCATGCAGTGCTGGATGGTCTTTCAAGGAGACTGAAAGCAGCAGAAGATGAGGATGGGGAAGAGGACTATGAGGACTGGATAGATGAGTGTGGAGCCTTCATTGTCAAGCTCTTGAACTGTAGGGAGGCCTGTTTCGAGTCTCAGCCTTACCCTTCAGAAATTCTGAGTACCTTGTCAGACTCACCTTTGGTCTTGTCACAGAGTCTAGGCATCTATTCCTCCAAACAAACCTTGCCAAGTGTCTATGAGATGGGAATTCCATGCTCAGAGAAAGTGATCCAGAGAGAGGAGAGGTTGAAAGTGGTGAAGGAATTTTTGGAGATGAAGAAGACACCAGAAGGATTGGAGGAAGGGGAGTTGGAAAGCCTGGTGCATCTCACCACTTGGTATTTCATCAAAGGAGGAGAGCTGTGGAGAAAAGACCCTCAAGGATGTCACCAACTAGTAGTCACCCCTCACAAATGACTCAGGATTCTTTGTCAGGCTCATGATGAGCTAGGACACAAGGGTATCTACTCGACCTGCATGCAGTTGCTGACTTGTTTCTGGTGGCCTATGCTAGAGCAGGACATCTGCTGGTATGTCAAGTCATGTCACAAGTGCCAAATATGCTGTTTGGATCGCATACATATTCCACCAGTTGTTGCCATCCCTGAGCCCCTATTCTTTAAAGCATATATGGACACATTCTTAATGCCAAAGTCAAATGGATTTCGCTACATCACCCAAGCTTGCTGTTCACTCACTAGTTATCCAGAGTGGGCTATGCTTCACACAGAAACCAGCAAGACCATCAGAAAATTCATCTTCGAGCAGATCTTGTGCTGTTGGGGTGCTGTTGCAGAAATTGTCACAGATAATGGTGGTCCCTATGTACTCGCCCTCAATTGGCTCTCCAAGACCTTTGGAATTTGCCACATACGAATCTCACCCTATAACTCACAAGCTAATGGAGTTGTTGAGCATCAGCATTTCAATGTGAGGGAGGCATTGGTAAAGAGTTGCAGCAGAGAAGCATCAAAGTGGTCAGAGGTGGCTCCTACAGTGTTCTGGGCAGAGAGGGTTATGATTCACAAGGCAACTGGGTTTTCTCTGTTCTATATGGCTCATGGCATTGAACCTAGACTCCCCTTTGACATTGCCAAGGTGACATTCTTAGCCCCTTTCAAGGTGGAATTTTACTCAATGTCAGAACTCATCACCCATTGCACTTGACAACTCCAGAAACAATCAGAAGATCTTGCTCACATCCATGATCTCATTCTGAAGTCTTGCTTTGTGTTGGTCAAAGACTTTATCACTCATTTTGCACACACCATCCAAGACTTCGACTTCAAACCTGGGTCACTCGTCCTCATGTGGAATTCATGCATTGAGCGAGAACTAGATTGCAAAACCAAACCACGCTACCTAGGCCCCATGATCATCATTTGGCAAACCAAAGGAGGCTTGTACATCCTGGCAGAATTAGATGGTGCTGTGTCCAAATCCCATTTTGCTGCCTTCCATCTTTACCCCTATTTCCTGCAGAACAACTCTTGTATCGAAGTCATGCAGTTGACTGGAATTTCTGCAAGTGACTTGGATCACTTGGAAGACGATTCACTACCAGACCCTGCACTCACTGGCATCCCTTTGGACGAATCAGATGAGTAGCACACCTTTCTCTCTATCTTTTTCTTTCTTTTCTTTCCTCTCTTTCTCTGCTTTTCCTTTGGCTTATATATATACCCTCTGCATCTCATATGAAACAAAACTGTCTTCACAACTCACAAAAAAAAAAAAAAACATTTCCACTCATCTCTAGTCTCTTGTTGATTTGTTCTCTTTCCCTGCTCCTTCTTAGCGATAATCCTGTTCAAAATGCCAAAAGATCCACAAAATAAAATAAAACAAATAAATTCTGCAATATACTTATGCTACTGTACACATACCTACATATCTTTGAGCTGATCCTTCAACCTCTTCAGCTCCTCATGTCGCCCCTGAACTGCGCCAATCTGTCACTCTACTCGCATTGCCAACAGCCCCAGCATCTGGTGGATCTGGGTCAACTCAAACTCCTCATTGTCTGCCCTACCCTCCAACAGTCAGATGCACTCAGCAAGAGTCTTGCGCATAGTCAATTCACTCGGGTTTGCAATCTGCAGAGTTTCTTTGACTGGGGGAACTCCAGACCGGTCCTGTGTGCTGATGACGGGCACAGGTGGATCATCCAATAATCCTGTCGGTCTGCCAAAAAGTCCACCATCACTGAGGTCTCCTGGATTGTCCATTGGTGGTGGAGTTAGCTCAGGGTGAGGTCAAGGTGCAGGGGTTGCTGATGGAAGGAAGAGGGGAGGTTGAGGTGTGGGAGGAGGAGGCATGTTTGAGGTCAATGGGGGACTAGCATGAGGTGTTGGGTGCCTGGGAGTCAGTTTGGAGTTTTGCCTGGGGGGTGGTTTGCAAGCAGGGATCTGGAGTTTCAGCCCAGTCATCACCAGAGTTTCAGTCATCACCGTTGCCGTTACTGACTTGGTCCATTTATGCGATGGCCCAGCAGCCATCTCTCCACTACCAGTGTTCTTGTGCTGTGTTATGGTTCAGTGTCCTCATTCCTCATGTCACGATCAGCTCATACTCACCTTCCTACCCACTCTGAGCAACTGGCTACACTTCCACTTGGCCTGCCTGCATCGCTTGCACAACTCCCCAGGTAGCCCTTCGCACTCTGCATTTACCTTCATGCACTCCCTGCATCAAAGGTCAGCTTTGGGTGCCGGAGCGCCAGTTTTTGATTGGTCAGGGTTCGGTGGGTGTTTGCCTTCATTGTTCTCCAACTCATTGACTTTGTCTGTGGCCTGCGGAGTTTTTGAACATTAGCCATCGTGCTCGGAGTTTCCTGGAGGGTAGGGTGTACCTTTTCCTTGCCCTTCCCCTTGCCTGTACCTTCCATCTGTTGCCTCACTTGTTGTCCAGTTCCCCTCGAGGGCTCCCCTGCTTCAGTATCACTGGGCATGCGGCCTTGACCTTCACCTACTGCCATTGCTGCCTGTCTGCACATGAGCATAGAGAGTTCCCTTGTCAACCTCTCCACCTCAAGCTGCACCCTCAACTCTACCCTCTCCTGGTAGTCTTCAAAGATGTCATCGATGTGGATCTGTCATGGAGGTCAGCAATGGCAATAGCACCCAGGACTAGAAGGCTTTGGCACATCACAGATTCCTTGGTGTAGTTGTGCATGCACTCATCATGAACCTTCAGCACAGAAATTCCATTGTCATCGATGTATTTCCACCATGAGTGAATGCTGGCCTGTGGATCTCTGTCAACACGTGACACACTACAGTGGAAGGTTGCTCACCCATGTCTTGTCCCAGTCCTCCACCCATGCATAGATGGTCTCCAGCCTCTCCTCTGGCTGTGGTGCCACCTCAATCAAGTCCCAGACATGCCCAGACCCTTCAGTCACCTGTAGGCCTGAAAGTGGGTCATCCAACATGTACATTTTGTCCTAAAAGTGGGACTAACCGATGTTGGCCGATGGTGCCCAAAGGTGGGTAGGCCGGTGCCTGGAAGTGGGTTCGGCCGACCTGTTTGGAGGGTGGACCCAGTGCCTGGAAGTGGGGTCGGCCAACCTGGCTGGAGGGTGGACCCACCTCCTGGAAGTGGGGTCGGCCAACCTGTTTGGAGGGTGGACCCACTGCCTGGAAGTGGGTTTGGCCAACCTGTTTGGAGGGTGGACCCACTGCCTGGAAGTGGGTTTGGCCAACCTGTTTGGAGGGTGGACCCACTGCCTGGAAGTGGGGTCAGCCGACCTGGCTGGAGGGGGGACCCAGTGCCTGAAAGTGGGGTTGGCCAACCTGGCTGGAGGGCAGACCCAGTGCCTGGAAGTGGGGTTGGCCGACCTGGCTGGAGGGTGGACCCACCTCCTGGAAGTGGGTTTGGCCGACCTGTTTGGAGGGTGCACCCACTGCCTGGAAGTGGGGTCAGCCAACCTGTTTGGAGCATGCACCCACCTCCTGGAAGTGGGGGAGGCTGACCTGTTTGGAGGGTAGACCCACTGCCTGGAAGTGGGGTCAGCCAACCTGTTTGGAGGATGCACCCACCTCCTGCAAGTGGAGTTGGCTGACCTCACTGGGAGATGCACATACCCACACCAATAAGAGGTTCAATTTTGTTACCTTCAGCTTTCTGTCAAAACTTGTATGAGGGCATTGCAAGATAGCATGGCAATGTACAGAGTAAGCCCCCTCCACATTACTTGCTTTTTGGCCTTTCAGCAGGTCTCCCTTCACCACTAGGCACCTTTTGGTTGTGACCCCCAGTAGCCAATACCACATCAGCATTCATCACTAAGTGTTGTGGAACCCCCCCCCCCCTTTATCCCTAGGAGCAACCAATCTTGACAGTCTCTTTCCATGTCTCCATTCTTCATGTTTGATCCTAATCTAACATTCTGCACTTAGTTGTCTATCTGCTTGTTTTCTTTTAAAGTCTCTTATCAGGTTAGAACTGATCCTCTCACCCAAGGGGGGTATAAAGCTCTAGGGATCTGCTGATGCTCACTGACAAGTACCAATGCAGTACCAAGGGTGGAACATTACAGCTGAGATGTTATGAAGTTGATCAAATGGTACTGAACACAAAGTGGACCTGCTCTGTAGTTGACATGTTATGTAGCAGTGTCCTTGTACAAGTCCTGACAGAAGGCTGATAAAGAAGACCTATAGAGGTATTACAGTTGATATTCAAACTGAGGTATCTACCACATGAGTTACCAACATATGTATGTACTACCAACAAGCAATGCAGGCTACAATGTAGGTATGCACAGCCAACACAAAGATCCCAAGTGCCAGTAATCCAAAGACTGACAGGTATGGTCCAGTATGGTAAAGGTTAGACCCAATGGATTGGACATGAGCTTAGACCAATGGATTGATTACCTTGGTCTTGGGTCCCAAGTCTTTGGCCTATGCCATACCCATTTGCCTACTACTTACACACAACCTCACCCCCACCCCATGTGGTATGGATCCCTTAGATTTCACACTTATCTGACCCTCAGGTTTACCCTTTGACTCAATCACCAGGGTGGTGGGATTTCTACTTTGCCCAGTGCATGTCCTTTGCTAGGGTTAGGGTTAGGGTTACACAACTTCAAAAAATCAAGCAGCATGGGGGCAATTCATGTTACACAGCCTAGCAACTACAAGGATTGACCAACCAAATACACAGCCAAGGAAATACAGGAATGACCAACCAAATACACAGCCCAGAAAATACAGGATTGAGCAAATACACAGCCAAGAAAAATACAGGACTAAGTTACAGAGCAAATGTTCCAAGTGGAACTGAGACCTCAGGCATCCTGGAGGGGCCCCTCCCCAGAAAGACACTGAGATCTCTAGAGAAAATAAGGTATTTAAAAGACTAGTACAAAGATAATACAGATGTCAGTCAGAAGCTGGCCTGCACTGGCAGGCACAGACTATAAATCCCCCAGAACCCACAAAGCTGGCCTGCATTAGCAGGCACAGACTAAGCCCCCAGGTCCCACAATGAAAAAGTCTTAAGCTGGCCTGCACTAGCAGGTACAGACTATGTAACCCCCCAGAACCCCAGCTGGCCTGCAAAAGCAGGCACAGACTAAACCCCCAGAACCCACAGGAAGATAGTATCAGTAACCTACACACCCATAGTGTGCTGGCCAGGCACACAGTGGGCTGCAGGACAACAACAGGATACTACAAGACATACCTTAAACCCATGCAGCTGCAGTCTACATAGGTGAAGTCCAGCATCAAGGGAGTGGTAAGAGGAACATGGGAGAGAGAAAGATGAAGAGTGGTGTGTTGAAGGGCGTCTTTTATAAAATTTTCTGTTTGCTGCTGTTTGGTCATCAGCCACTGGTCACAGCATGTACAGTGAAGCATGTCACATGACATCACATGACATGCCGATGGCACACTGCACAGCACAACATTACTTTTATGTAATCACAAAAGCAGACCAGTAGTTAATTGGTAATGAAAACACAGCTACAATGATGTCATGTCAAATTTGTAATGAAACCCTGCCACAACTAATTACATAAGCATACTGATAATAATACCATCAGGGGCCATTTGTGAAGCTGAATACAGCTGTGCATATGTCAACACAGCCACATCAATGAGAAATTCAAACTCCGCTTTGAGGGTGGGATAGTGATGGTAAGGGGTACACAGCCACAATGATGTCATGACAAAATCAGATTGAAACTCCGCTACATCTAATTAGGTAAGCATATTGATATTAATACCATCAGGGGCCATTTGTTGGGCTGAATACAGCTGTGTACATAATAAACACAGTCACATCAATGAGAAATTCAAACTCCGCTTTGATGGTGGGAAAGTGATGGCATGGGGTACACAGCCACAATGATGTCATGACAAAATCATGTCAGACCCCACTGCCAGGAGGTGGGTCCATCCTCCAATCATGTCGGCCGACCCCACTTTCAGGCAGTGGGTCTGCACTCCAGCCAGGTCAGCCGACCCCACTTTCAGGCAGTGGGTCCACCCTCCAGCCAGGTCAGCCGACCCCACTTCCAGGAGGTGGGTCCACCCTCCAGCCAGGTCGGCCGACCCCACTTTCAGGCAGTGGGTCCCCCCTCCAGCCAGGTTGGCTGACCCCACCTTCACAGTCTGGCCTACCCACCCCTAGGGACCACCAGCCAATGTTGGTTAGTCCCAGTTTCAGGACAAAATGTACATGTTGGATGACCTGCTTTTAGGCTTACAAGTGACTGAATCATGTGATATGCCCTAGAGCTGCAGTGAGTGCCATGGTCACCTGGTCCCTCATGCTGAACACAGGGCACATGTCATTGACAGAGTAAGCTTGCATGGTAGTTGCCAAGAGTTGTGAGAGTCTGAGAGCAAGATGCTGGTGTAGCAGGGGTGAATCTGATGATGAGACATTTCTGGGCAAGTTTTTTTAATTCCGAAGGGCTGCTCCTGACACATTATCCAGGTGTGGAGTTTTTGCTCACACAAGCCATGTGGCTGAACATGAGCCTTCTTCATTTACATCACCTTCTGAATCTCTGCCACCCTTCTGTCATGACTCGATGACCTCTGACCAAGGACAGTCAGCATTTGAAGACCCTGGGAGGTGTAGGGAGTAGTATACTCCCTGAGGCCAAAATAGGGATGCCAACACCAAAATTCTGCTGTTACCAACCATGTCTGTCATCTTCGGAATTATTCCATCTGCCTCATGCATCTGCCTCATGTGCCACCTCACCCATCAAACCTTTGGAGCTTCCCTATCCATGAATAATGCACACCAGTCATTGTCCCAAAATTCTGTGTCAACATCAACCTGACATACATCTATCTGGAATTCTGCAGTCGTGTTGCCTCAACCCTTGCCTTGCCACATAGCCAGGAAACCATGCAGACCATCAGTAAAAACTCTGGTTACCCCTCTCATCCCTTTCCTGTGAACCTTTCTCTGCAATGCAAGAACCCCTTTCTACCTATGGCCTCTACCCTTTGCATTTCACTCTATGGTACAGTGTACACTTGTCCTGTTGGAAGATACCCATCTTTCCTGTTGTCTTTCTCAGTTACTACCTTACAGTTTGTTTTCACACATTGCTGTATGGCTTTGACATCTGACATGTTGCCCCCTTTGTTTTTTGGAGTTTTGCTTCACCTGCCCCACATTTCTCTGATCAGTACCTTACTATCCATGTACTATATAATTCTGCCTCAGCAACAAAATAAGAATCATCTTTTTAGGACCCACACTCTGTGTCTTGTGCAAGTCTAAAGAGTTCAAAGAGTCTTCATGTCCTCTGTGTCTGCCACATATCTGTGTCTTTGTGTCTACTGCATCTACTTTGTTTTTGTGTCCTTGATCTGCTAGTACCTTGTTTTCCTCTCCTGTGCACTTAATTTGTCTTGGAGTTACTTCATCGGTGCAAGATCATCACCTGGAATTTCAAAAGCAAGTCTATCCCTACCTTCAACTCTGTGGAATTAAATTCCATGTCCCACATTCGACTCTCTGACCGACTCTACCATCGCATTCTATGTCTCCTTCCTACTCAGCACCCCTTGGGTCAAGCCTAGGGATTTCCCCTACAGCTTTCCCCTATTCACATGCTACCTGGAGGTAGTGTCCCACAGCGCACACACACTTGACTTCTTGTACTTCAACCAGTACTTCATCTGGGAGTGACTTTGAGTCATCCATCTTTGTTTGCTACTTTTTCAACCCTAGACACAAAGGACGCTGATGCAGTATATGTTCAAACTAAAATAAAACCCATCACCTTTAGTCTATAGACTCTCAAGATCTCTTCGGTGATAGGTCTTCGACTCTGGCAGGTACAGGCACTAATTTGCTTCACTCTTGATTGTTGGCCTTCAACCTCACAGTCAGGTGGATGAAGTCTTGATGCTAAGTACTGATGGACGACTTCGAGCCATCCATCCCCGTTGATTGCCTTTTCCTTTGCACTAAGGTTCCTGTACCTCCCAGTAGATGGTGTTTGAATCCAAACTGAAAAGGTCACCTGGACTTTGTATATCCCTTTCCTGAGTTTTCCTTCCTGTACTGTCACTCTTGGCACTCCTCTTGCTTCGACAGATTCTACCCCAGATACCCTAAAGCCAAACACTTGTAAGTAGCTTGTCATGAACCCAAAAAGAAACAAAGAGCACTTGGGCTCTGTGTATGAATCCATGTCACCTTGAATGCTCTGCATATGAGGTGGTCGTTCTAGCCAGTTTCACCCCTGTCTGATATTCGTGACTCCATATGGAGTTACTTTCACAATCTTGTGTCTACTCAAACATTGCCTTCATACTCTTGAACTCAATCGTACTTGGTCCCAGTCATCAGACACTCTGTAACAATGTGAGCATAAGTAAGTTAACCCAAAACAAAGATAAAAACCTGAGTCATCACATGCAAACACTGCGGTCTTCCCACTGTTGTTGTCAGCCATCTTGTTCACTTTGATATTGCGCTGTAATGCCAGTGCTCTTCCTCTTGAGTACCATACCCATTCACCCCACTCATAGTAGTACTGTCAGATTGTGTTGTGTTGCTTTGACCCTTCAACTTGTCACTTCTTTTCGTACACCAGTCATCACACTTGATTCGCTGTCACTGTAGTCATTGTCCTTGTCCCTTGTACCACGATCATTGTCCGTCATAGACATCTGGCCTCCCTAGAATAACAGAGGTGTAAGTAAACTATCATAGGACTTAAACAGAACTTCGAGCGTTCGAGCTTGGTGGTCTTCATCGTGTGTTGTTTCCTTCAGATGGCAATTCTCGCCTTGCGCAGCCATCGCTCTGTATCCAGTGCTGTTGTTGTTGTTGTTTCTCTTCTCGCTGTCACCATCGCTCGTTCATAGTCCATTGTTGACCCCTGAATTGCGATCGCAAGGACCTCTGTCGTGCTTCGTCACATATGTCCATTTGCCCTAGAGTAGGATAACTGTAAGAAAAATGCCATGAAACCAAAACAAACCCTTGAGCTGTAGTGCTCAATATCTGCACCCATCGCACCTTGTTTCCATAGAGCAGCCATTCTAGCATCGCACGGTCTTTGGTCTGTGTCGAGCATCATCATCGTCTCTCGTATCGTGGTCGCCATTCGTTGTAGATAGCCAGCTTCCCTAGAATAACACAGACATAAGTAAAATGTTTCAAAATCAAAACGAACCTTCGAGCCATTGAGCTCAATATCTGTGCTACTTGTGCCTCCTCTCCACAGAATGGCACATCCAACCTTGCTGGGCCATTGGTCTGCACTGTGTCTGATCATCATTGTTGATGCTATCTTGCTACTCGCTGCCGTTGTCGCTCTTGCCATCGTTGCCATTGCTTGTAGTTGTGGTAACTGTTACGTTTCGCCCCTAACTTTTCCTCTTTACTGTACGGTTACCTTGCTTTTGATCCGTTGGACTTAGTTCATTGTTCAACCAATGGTGTAGTTACCTCGGGTACATGAGGATGCCTCATGGTCCTCTCCTTTGTAGTATTTAGACTGCCGGCTCAAGTCCTGGAAACCCAGACTTGAGCTGCTCAATCATACACAGTGTTCTCAGAACTTTGCCCTCAGTGTCCCTAACAAGGACCACTCTTACTGGCGTTGCCCTAAATCCTCTGTCATTTACAGAGGTTACTGCAGCCATTTGCTCAGTAGAAACCACAGTCTACGTTTGAGCTCTCCCTACATCTTGACTTCGGTCAAGCATAACAAAAGCTCAAGTCTACAGCCTTTGGCCAAATCAGTCACTGCTTAGTGAACCACCACGAACCCCCGAAACAACCGACGTTGGGCGCCATTGCGACCCACTCATGAAGAATCATCATCTGACGAAGAACAGGAGAGTACTGTCACTGACACCTCCAATGAACCCGAACAACCAGATAGAGGCTTTACCTCAGGTATCCTCTCGAACCTCTTTTCTCAGTCACTCACATCGCTTGGCACCCCCATCCAACCGATTCCCCTGCCACTTTTCCCTACACACCCGCCCCCATCCCCGAATACAATGTCTGGTTCATCGTCGAAGGCACCGGTTGGCAATGCCACCAAAGCCACTGAACTAAAAATTGGTGCTCCAACTGAGTTCGATGGAGACCAAAAGAACGCTATGAGCTGGCTGTACTCTGTACAGACCTACCTCCTAGTCAACAAAGAATTGTACGACACTGACACCAAAAAGGTGGTCTACACCCTGTCATACATGAAGAAAGGTGTCACCCATTCCTGGGCTGCCACCTATCAGAAGATAGCTCTGGAGAAGACTACTCCAAGCTTCGGAACCTTCACTGATTTTGTGAAGAATTTTAAGGAGTCTTTCACCTCCGCCGATACCGCGGGAACTGCAATCGCCAAATTGCGTACCCTAAAACAGAAAGAATCAGTCAAACAGTATATCACCGATTTCCGAACTGCCGCCGCTGACTCAACCATTATGGAGGATGTCGCCTTGATCGAGTTCTTCTCCCAAGGACTCAAACCCTTCATTGCAAACAGAATCCATATGATGGAAACCGCTCCTGCCAAGATTACCGAGTGGTACTCCCAAGTGCAAAAGTTCGATGCAAAGTGGAGAAAGGTCAACGAATTCTCCACAAAGAAAGAACAGAAAATGTTCCACCCCAGGAACAATTTTGCTGAAGAAAAAGATCCAAACGCTATGGACGTGGATGGAGTGAGACTCTCCAAAGAAGAACAAGACCGTCACATCAAAGAAGGAAGATGTTTCGGTTGCAGAAACAAGGGACACCTCTCCTGAGAATGTCCAGACAAGGGGAAAACTCCCCAGAAGAAAGTAAAGAAAATCCGCAAAATTGTGGAGGTAGAAGAAAGTGATGATGAAGAAAAAGTCGCTGGTCCATCCATCGCTCTGGTAAACATTGCTAGAGCCCTTGGAAAGGATTTTTAAATGGGAACTCTGCGTTGACGCCAGATGTTCCCCAAACTAAGGACAGTCTAGTTTCTGTTGCACCTGTACTTGTAACGTCTACACCAGAACGTACTATGCAGATCCCCATTTCCCTTTATGCATCAGAAATTACACTGAAAGTCATCAACACTACTGCTCTGGTTGACTCAGGAGCAGAGATTTCTTGCATCGATTGGGGTTTTGTGCGAAAGCACCGGATTCCCACTCAACGCCTTGCCAAACCCATCCTCGCCAAAAATGCTGATGGAACCCAGAACTCGAAGGGAAGGATATTGTTTTCCACCACTCTCTACTTCAAGGTTAAGGGACTCGTCCACCAGTCCTTTTTCCATGTCATCAACTGTGGAATGGAAAACGTTATTCTAGGTCTCCCCTGGCTTCAGGAAAACAATCCTGTCATGGACTGGAGGATGGGCATGCTCTCTATCGATGAGAAAACCGATAGATCAAAGGAGTTAAAACACAACATCTCTTCCATTGCCATTGAAGAACCCACCGTGAACCTTGTGTCCCCTGCCGAAAAGAAAGGGATAAACAAGTTCATGGATTATGAAGAACTGGAAGACGAAACCATCCAAGCACACTTCGTCATGTCGGTTGGAAAACTCGTTGAGGAAGCCAAGAAGGTTAACCCCAATAATAGCCTTCTCCGAAAAATCACCACGGCTACAGAGCTAGCCCAGGAAGAACACAAGAAGAAACTGAAGGCTGTCCTTCCTGAAGAATACAAGGACTTCACCTTGGTTTTTGAGAAACCATCTGATGGGGTTTTACCTCCATCACGACCATATGACCATGCCATAAACCTTGTAGAGGACTTCATCCCCAAAGTGGCTAAAGCATACCTGCTCTCTCCCTCTGAACGAGAGTCCGCAGAAAAGTTCATTGAAGAAAACCTTCGAGAAGGGAAAATCCACCCCTCGAAGTCTCCCCAAGCCGCCCCCTTCTTCTTCGTAGGAAAGAAAGATGGCTCCTTATGTCCCTGTCAAGACTACAGGTATCTAAATAAAAACACGGTGAAGGATGCGTACCCCCTTCCCCTCATTTCGGACCTCGTAGACAAATTGAAAGGAGCCTCTATCTTTACAAAGATGGATGTCAGATCTGGCTACAACAACGTACGAATCAAGGAAGGAGACCAGTGGAAAGCTGTGTTCATCACACATAAAGGTCTCTTCGAACCAACCGTCATGTTTTTTGGGCTGTGCAACTCTCCCGCCACCTTCCAGCAGTTCATGAACGACTCTTTCAGAGACATGATCACCGAAGGATGGTTGGTCGTCTATATGGATGATCTCCTCATCTTCTCTACCAATCCCAAAGAACATGAACGAAGAACCTGCTGCATCCTTGAGAGAATGAGGGAGCTTTCCCTCCCCCTAAAGTTAGAAAAATGTCATTTTGATCTTGCCAAGGTGGAATACCTTGGCATGATTATCAAAGAAAACACCGTCGCCATGGACCCCGTCAAAGTCCAAGGTATTGCTGAATGGCCTGTTCCAAAAAGGGTCAAGGATGTGCGATCCTTCCTAGGTTTCGCAAACTTTTACAGAAGATTCGTCCCTTACTACTCGGACATTGCACGACCACTCATTGACCTTACCAAGAAGACGGTCAACTGGAGTTGGTCAAAGAAATGTCAGGACGCCTTTGAGCTCCTAAAAAGAATCTTCATGGCACAACCGACTCTTCGAATGCCTGATACCTCTCGGCCATTCACGATTACTACAGATGCGTCCAAGTACGCAATGGGAGGAATCCTCCTTCAAGAAGATTCAAACAGACAATGGCAACCCTGTGCCTTTCTGTCCCAATTGTTTAACCCTGCAGAAAGAAACTACAACATATATGACAGAGAACTACTTGGAGTTATTCGAGCGTTGAAATCTTGGAGACATTATCTCCATGGATCCCCTTTCCCGGTTAAGGTCTTCACAGACCATAAAAATCTAACATACTTCAAATCACCTCAAAACTTGAATCATCGCCAGGCCCACTGGCTCCTCGACCTTGCAGACTTTGATCTGCAGTTAGAACATGTCCCAGGAAAAGACCTGGCTGCACCTCACGCACTCTCCCGCCAACCCGATCATATCCCCGATGATGATGAAGATAACAAAGGAGTTACCCTCCTTCCACAGACCTTATTCGTCAATCTTATTGACACCAACCTCACTCAGAAGGTCGCATCTTCCTCCATGAAAGACCCCGTGGTCCAAATGGCACTTCGTGCCATTGAAAACGTTGACATGCCACTCCCATTTAAATCCCACCTCTCTGATTGGAGGTTTGACAGTGGAGTGTTACTTTACAAAGATCAGGTGTATATCCCCGATGACCTTACCCTCCGTCGGACTGTCGTGTCCAACCATCATGATCACCCCTCCACTGGCCACCCCGGTATCTTGAAAACCAGACAACTCGTTTCTTCCGAGTTTTGGTGGCCTGGACTTGCGTCCTTTGTCCGAAAATACATTGAAGGCTGTGCTGTGTGCCAACAGAATAAAGTAAATACTCACCCCACGACACCGCCCCTTACACCTATTGCCTCCACCTCGACCCGCCCTTTTCAACAGATCTCTTGCGATCTGGTCACCGACCTGCCCGTTTCTAATGGCTATGATTCCCTTTTGGTCGTGGTAGACCATGGGCTTACAAAGGGGGTAATTTTGACACCGACCAAGAAAACTGCCTCCACTGCTGATATTGTGGCATTATTTTTCAAGAAAGTCTACTCCCACTTCGGGTTGTATGACAAAATCATATCTGATCAAGGCCCTCAGTTTGCCTCCGCCTTTGCAAAGGAACTCGCTTCCCTTTTAGGATACTCCCTTGCCCTATCAACGGCATATCACCCACAGACTGACGGAGAAACTGAACGCATGAACCAAGAAGTGGAGACCTATCTCCGCATCTTTTGCCAAAACGACCCCACCTCATGGGTGAACAACCTGCCTATGGCTGAATTCACACACAACCATCGCCCACACTCCGTCACTCATCAATCTCCATTCTACCTCATGTACGGATATGAACCGAAACCCCTTCCGTCCCTGATCACAGAAACTCACCTTCCTGCCACTGAGTCTAGACTCAAGGAACTCCGAAAAGCTAGAGAAGAAGCCCTTGCAGCCCATGATCTAGCCAGAAAAACGATGAAAGACTGCTCGTCACGACCCTTCACCCCATTCCAAAAAGGTGATAAGGTTTGGCTAGAAGCATGCAATTTGAAATGCTCCTATGAAAATAGGAAGCTTGCACCCAAATGAGAAGGACCCTTCACTGTCTCCGATGTCCTGTCTCCCATTATGTACTGCCTCATGATTCCCTCATGATGGAAGATTCATAACGTCTTCCATGCTTCTCTCCTATCACCCTATCGCGAAAATGACGTTCACGGACCGAACTTCCCAGCTCCTCCGCCTGACCTTGTCAACAAGGAGGAAGAATACAAAGTTGAGGCGATAGTCGGCCACAAGAAATCTGGCCATGGTCATGCCTTCTTAATCAAATGGAAGGGTTACCCTTCTTCCAAAAACTCATGGCAAAGAGAGTCACACCTTGAACATGCAGATGATACACTCTCCGCCTATAAGAAATGGTTCCCCAGAGACTTCCCCCTCCAGAAACAACCCACTCGACGTTCCACTTGTACTGTCAGAAACATCACTCTTGAAATGCCTCCTCGTCATTACACCTACCCTCGTGAACCCTCTCGCCGTCACACTCCATTTGCTCGTCAGCAACGACAGCCCACTAGCGATCAGATGATCGCCTCTTACCGACTCTTCATTGCTGACCCCGCCATCATCAGCACCATTTACCATGAAGTGGATGAAGATTCTCCACTTGACCTTGTATACCACGCCACCATCCAAGCCCTTCAGCTAGAAGAACTTTCTCGCTATGTCAACCACCAAAACCCCCTTCTGTCCCCTGCCTGTACCATCCTAAATGAAATCGCTGTCCAGCAGGTCCCCCTTTTACTCAGACTCTTTGATGTCCTTGGAGGCGCAGACCTCATCTACAACATCTGACAGTATCCTACGTTGATTGCCCCCCCTCCTCCTGGGTCCAGAAGACCCTCGACTGCAACCTCCCCTCCGGTTTCCTCCGTGTCATCCTCCCCCCCAGCATCGTCACCATCGTCCTCCTGTTCCTCCCAGTCCTCACGCTCCCTTCATAGAGCCGACAGACCTTGTGCCTGCTGCTTGTCAGGCCCTAACCCCCAACCCTGCGAGTCTCATGACTCTCTGTCTGAGGTAGACCCTGAGACTGCCTTTGGTGTCTCCCATGCAGAACTCGACTACACATTAAATATCGTCGAAACTCTTGCACAGTTGCCACCGACTCCTGTGTTGAACGCCATGACTGAGTTTGATAGACCTCTTACTCCGTCCGACCCATGCTACTGTCAAGCGTGTCATGTCTGCCGCCACCTTGGCCATATCTGTGTCAACTGTGGACTGTATGAATGTCCTTTTTGTCACACCACTCGTCCTGGACATACTCAGGCCCAGTGCCCTTCTATGTGCCCTCGTTGTCCTTTACAGGACAGAATACCCACCCCCACCCTGGTGGATGATCGTACCCTTGTCGGGAGCGAGGATAATGACTTGTACAACATTGATTTTGACTTCGACGACTCTGCCATCAGTAACATGACCGGAGAACCTTACGGAGAGTAGTTGAAGTCAGGGACTTCAATGCTTAGAAAGGGGGTAATGTTACGTTTCGCCCCTAACTTTTCCTCTTTACTGTACGGTTACCTTGCTTTTGATCTGTTGGACTTAGTTCGTTGTTCAACCAATGGCATAGTTACCTCGGGTACATGAGGACGCCTCATGGTCCTCTCCTTTGTAGTATTTAGACTGCCAGCTCAAGTCCTGGAAACCCAGACTTGAGCTGCTCAATCATACGCAGCATTCTCAGAACTTTGCCCTCAGTGTCCCTAACAAGGACCACTCTTACCGGCGTTGCCCTAAATCCTCTGTCATTTACAGAGGTTACTGCAGCCGTTTGCTCAGTAGAAACCACAGTCTACGTTTGAGCTCTCCCTATGTCTTGACTTCAGTCGAGCGTAACAGTAACTTCCATATGGTACCTTGTTTGCCCCATTCTTCATATCCGATTAGGGCCGCTCAAAGTTGCTAGAGGTTCAGCTAATTCCTCGGGTGTTTTTTGGGTGTTTGTGGTGAGTTTTCGGCTGAGAATATCAGTATTCAAACTCCGACTGCTCTTGTCTAATCAGAATATTGATCATCATTTAGTATGCATCCCCATTCCCCCCCATGTATACATCTGCTTTGTATTCACACTACAATAGTATGTAGTAGTACATATGAATGTGGATGTTTGTCTTCTTTGCTATCAGTTCATTATCACTTGCTAGATCTCTCTGTTGATAAGCATGCACGCTTTTCGCCGGAGTTTGAATCTCCAGTCGGAGCTTAAATATTCGCCCGGTTGAGTTGTGAGTTTGTGAGCGAATATTTAAGCTCCGACTGGAGATTCAAACTCCGGCGAAAAGCGTGCATGCTTATCAACAGAGAGATCTAGCAAGTGATAATGAACTGATAGCAAAGAAGACAAACATCCACATTCATATGTACTACTACATACTATTGTAGTGTGAATACAAAGCAGATGTATACATGGGGGGGAATGGGGATGCATACTAAATGATGATCAATATTCTGATTAGACAAGAGCAGTCGGAGTTTGAATACTGATATTCTCAGCTGAAAACTCACCACAAACACCCAACAAACACCCGAGGAATTAGCTGAACCTCTAGCAACTTTGAGCAGCCCTATTGTTGCGATCTTGCACAGATGGCCTGTAACACTAGAGTCATCAGTATGTAGTACTTGAGTGCGTGCAGCAATGATGCGCAGAGCGGTCACGTGACTCTGCTTAGTCAACATCGCTGGACTTTCTCTGCAAGTCCTAATACCGAGTGCACACGTCAATACTCTCAATGAATTCCTGAATAAAATATATATTGCCAACACAGCATGGCTGCAGAATATTTCAAGTGCGAGGTCATCCACCCTCGCTGCATGCTTCAATGTTTTGACCTGTAAGACTTCTTCCAGTGGCTTCCTTTGTGTGACGAGCCTCAATGGCTCCTCAATCTTGATCCTTCTTGCAATAACCTTCATCTCAGTATGACTTATGCACTGTGGCACTCTGTGTGAGTCAATGACCTCTTTGCACACCAACCTTTCCACTTCGAGACTGCCTGTGAGTGTTTTGAGCTCTTCAACTTCAACTCTTGTGGGTTTTGCATGTTCTTTGAGCCTTCCTGCTTTGAATTCGAGTGGAATCTTTGACATGAATAGGTCATCAGTTAACTGATGTGTATATCTGCTGACTGCAGGAACTCCAAGGCTGCTTCTTTCATTGCCTCAACCTCTTAGGTAGGACTCCTGTAGTGACACACCAGTAGCCATCAGAGAAACTCGATATGAACAAATTGAAAAACCCCTTTGAGTGTTGTAATTTGCCTTGAATTCGAATGGGACTTTTGTTGTGAGTGGATCTTCCACTACTGCTGGTTCAACTTGCTTGAGCTTTGCTGCTTCCAGGAATTCTGTAGTCAGTAGTTTGTTCATACTCAAAGAAAACTCCTTTGTCTCAAAATGGGCTGTTGCTGCTGCTTCAATGAGCCTGCCAGGGCTTTGGTGCTCACTGTTTGTCTTCTTGGGTGGGCTGTGTGGCTGTGTGTGACTTGTTGAAACTAATTCTGGTACTTTCTCACATTCTATGTACCCTGACAACTCTGTAGATCCCTGCATACCAGTCATCAGTGAGTCATGTGCAGGCATAGTTGGAAAAGACTTTGTAGGTAGTTGTTGCTTGTCTGAACTCAATTTTGGTTTGCTTCATGGTCGAATGTAATGTTCTGGGCTTGTCTGTGCTCACTCCGAGCGAAATCTCTTCTGTAGTAGTCTTGTAGCCACAATTGTTACTTGTTCCATGGGCCATGGGTCATCAGAATGTCATCGTCGATCGTTGTGTCGCATTTTCTGAATGATTTCGTGCTGGAATTCCTTGTCGAAGCCTTGTAAATAGAGGTCTTCAAGTTTGTCAGCCTTGAGTTGCTGTGAAACCTGTAGATGCGTCGATAAGTCAAGAAAATAAAGCCTGTAATTTGTTAGTTCCTCCTGTGTATGAATCTCTCTTCTTGCTTGACTGTCAACAAGATTATAAAGGTCACCTCTCGAATGCTGTTTACCCAATTTCTGGGACCCAGGATACAAATGCACAATGGCCACCACGAATTTGGGCCAACTCAGCTGATCTTCAATGAATTCATACCATGAGTCTGAGACTTTGCCACTTGCATACCAGCAAGCCCATTTTGCCCATTCTTGGTCATTGAACCAATTCTTGCACTCACAAAGACTTCAAACCCCTTTGAAATACCTAAAAAGGTCAGATGCGCACCCTGAGAACCATGGTGTGTCCCTCAAATGCCTCAGTGGCATTCCCTCAAGTTCTCTCGGCACATTCTCATGGCTTCTTCGCAAAAATTCAACTATTAATTTTCCTTCAGACTTGCTTCTCAGCTTGAGGGATCTTCAACTTAGATACTTGCTCAACATTTGCTGCTTGAAAAATAGCTCTGAAAATTTCCCAAATTCCTGAGTGTAGACTGTAGCTAGAATTGAAATTCTGAACACTTAGCTTGTCCAAGCCCAATCCAGAAAAACTTTTGTGCAGTGATAAAGTGGTGGCTTCTTTCCCCAAAATGAACAGAACCCCCCTTGCAGTGGGCCCCAGATGTAGGAATTGGTAATGAGAAGTACCTAGAAATAGTAATTGTCAATTATGGGCGAGATTTGTGCTCAACCCAAAAGGGAGGTCCTGTTTCGAGAAAAGAAGTGTAGTAAAAGGGTAAAAAATGCGAACTGTAAAAGGATACTTAGCTGTGCCTGTCTAATACTCTTGCCAGTCCTCCTGGCACTTTGGGTACTCCCCCAAGTAATAAATCTAACTTCAAAAACTCACTGAATTGCAAGACAAATTTACCCTACTACTGAGGGCCTGTGACATGAACTTTTTTTTTTAATGGTAAACTGAACTCGTGTGAACACAGCATGCATGCTTAGTCAGCAATGTGGCTGCTCGCCACTAAGTCCAGTGGTACAATGCAAAAAACAAAAGAAGGAAATAAAACAAAAGAAAACTCTCCACCCCTGAACTCTTGACCCAGACTGCTTCTCCTAGGGAACTTGAACTTGTTCCCTACAGCACACACCTGGGATTAATACAAAAACTGTGTGGTTCCATCAAGCCCACACTTACTACCTGAGAACCATGGTACAGCATCCCTCCAAGGTGTAAATATGACCCCAAACAGGCTGGGGACACTTCCTTCTCCTGCTAATGCACCCATTCAAGCCCAATGAACTAAAATCAAGTCAAAAAACATACCTGGATGCCCTCCAAGCACAAGCGCTGAAAGTACGACCCCAGGGCCTGAAGATGGAGGCGCTGATCTCACAGATCAGCTGCTATTCATGGAGTGGTCATCAGAGAAGGTCCTAGGGGGTGCAAATGAGATGCTGCGGGTCCCAGATCATGCACTGTTGCTGCACAATGACATCACCAAAATTGTCAAACTCCACTATTGCCTGATAAGGAATATATTTTCGAGTGGCTGTGCCACTGACATGCTGCGAGTCAGTCTCGTGATACCATGCACCCCCGTGCATCCTGTTGATTGCTGAGGCAACGACATAGCATTTATCGATCTATATCAACATCCAGCGTGTGCTGGTTACTATATATTGTGTCTACCACACATGCCTGTACATATCAATGAATATATATATCACCACAAGTTCATTGTTCCAGGCCTTGCCAATCACTTCATTAGAACACACTCCTACAACATGCTCGGTAGTAAAACATAGTTACACTTTACAGTAATCCGTACTGAGAGGGAAATTGAAAGCCTAAGAGGAGCTCCAGCGATGTTTAAGCTTCTTGTGCGCCATAGCAAGCTTGTTGACAATGACTGGAGGAACAAGGGGAGTGACAAAATATTCAGAGGGTGAGTGCTGCTTGAATACCTGGCAGGGAGTTGCAGAGCATGGGCTGTGAGCAGATGTCAGTAGAGAAACCACAAAGAATACCCTATGGCACACCTAAACTTTACATTCTCCACATCTTGCAATGTAGGCTCACACTTTACTGTGAGTGTAGCATCGTCGGCTTGGGTGAGGGAGGGGTCACTGGCTTGTGTGGCCTGCTCCTTTGTCTCCTTGCTGTCTGTTTGTATAGCAACATCATGACAAGGCTTCCTGGGATAGGGGAACAATTAGAATATACATTTAAGTGTAAAAGGATAGCTTGTCTTACCTACTGCAGACATCTTTCAGATGAAACACAACTCATTTCCTGCCAGGGGTGGTGATGTTGACATTGAAGTAATGCATGTTCCAGGATGAAAGGGTGCCATTGATTTCAAGGTAGACAACATCTTGAAGCATGTTGATGGTCGTTGCCCTGATTTTGCCTGCCATTATTACCCTGTTGCAGTAAGGCCCCATGTCGGAAGCAAAACAGCCACTGCCACCCAGAAGCAGATCAGCAAATTCTGGTAATGCAAATTACAAAGTAACTATAATTGCATCTGTTGGGAAATGATGTTGAATATATGATGATTTAACATGAATATATGTGTACACATTCAAGCTGAGAGGTATCTAAGAATACGAAATCATTGACTTTGAATGAAAATGACGAGTGACTAAAGCATCCCATATCCCTCCTGGGCATACAAGTTCTTGTTATCATTGAGGCCTGCCACCATTTCACCATCATTATCATCTGATTTGTCATTGTCAGGCCCACTGGAGCTTCCCTCATCCTTGTCCACATCTGTATCATCATCTTCCTCTTCTCCACTCATCTCGTTGTCCTCCTCAGCTCCTTGTGCTGTATCAGCTTCTTTGCACATGCCACTGACCTCCTGTGATGAGACCTAAACAACAGGGTTTGTTGTAGGCTCGCACCGAGAACCAACAGAAAAGAATAGAAAGAAGGAAGAGGAGACAGTTTAGAAGCAGGCAGATTTAGGACTTGTAGACCCAAATGAACTAGCTTAGAGCTAGTTGGGTGATTGAGCAAGGGTATTTATACTAAAGTACACGAGGTAATGGTGAGGCATACATGAGGTCCATGACATCATAGTGATGTCATGATGACACCATAGTGGAGCGGAACATACTAGAAGGAGAAAGTATGGCAAAGGTGAGGTGAGGTCTAGGTCGGAGCCCGGACCAAGACCAAGAGATAAGATAAGATGAAAAGATTAGATAAGACAAAAAGAAAAGAGAAGAAAGGAAAAGAGTACATATCGTAACACCTCCTCACCAGCAGTTTGACAGTCTGATTGTAAGAAGGAATCCCACTCCCTGGATACCTTATGCCCAATGCTGCTGCCTCAAAACTGCATGAACATATCTCAATCAACAAACCTATCTGAGCTTTAAGTATGCATCCATGTTGATTTATTTCCTCACTTGCTGTCATGACCATGACACCAGCGTAAGCCCCTAACACCTACTCTGCCCTCCTCCAACATGTTCCTGCGCTTCTCCACCCTCTTCTGACATGTTCCTGTGCTCCTCCGACCCTCCCAACACATCTCCACACCTCTCCAAGGTCCCCTGTTCATGTTCTGACCAACTCCGCTCAATTCCACCCTAAGGTTGGTCACATGGGCTGTCGGACTTGTGGCCCTGTGTTCTAGATAGGGTTCCACCTTCATGTCGGTTTTCTCCATTCTTCTGCTCTTTCGGTATTTACCCTCTTTTCCCTTGTTGTAGTAGTTTCCTTGTCTCAGTTAAGGTCCCCATCGTCCCTACCCTCTATCCCTTGTGTCGGAGGGGCTACTAACCCATTATACACTTATTGGTCTACATTCCGCACTGCACTGCCCTTGACCTACATCGTATATAAGGCCACGTAGTACTCCAATGTAAGTAGTACAAATATCGAATAAAGTCCCCACCTTCGACTCCCTCTCAGTCCCCTCTGGAGTTTCATCTCCACTTCCTCTGAGTCCGCTCCACCTCTGAAATATGAGGGCTGAGCTCGTGCAAGGGGGCAGCACACTAGCTGAACCCAGCGCCCTCTCATCCAACCTCCAATCTCTGATCTCCGGCTCTGACTCTGACCTCAGCCTCCAAGACTTTCCTTCACACCCCTCTGCTCACTGTTTGTCGAATATCTCGCCACCCAGTGGTTGGATTCACTTCGGACTTTGACCACTGTACTCTGCAGCCCAACCCACTCCAACTCCACCCTAAGAGGAAGCCAGGGGTGTTGTCCAACTTTGACACTTACATGTTAACATCAAAATATTGCCAGTCCTCATGGAGGTCCTCATCAGGCTGCATGAACAATGGTCCTACATATTCAGATGTTCATCTGAGTGAGAAAGCTGGAATCAGATGGATGCCACAAATGACTACATCTGGGTCCAAAAACCCAAATGCATCTGGGTCATCATCGGAAATGAATCCTACCCGATACAGTCAGCGTGCAGCAAACCCTGATCCCCCTGGTCTGCCATTATCATGGCTAAACCACTGCACAAAGAGCACATTCATCCACTTTATCCCATCAGATGAGGCATTGTTGTCATAGTACTGTACATTGACATGGAAAATTTTAATGACACATGCATACCAATATGGGTGACAACAATCATCTGTCTTGTGTGACAAGAGCATGATGTTGGCATGAGTGCATGGATTAATGGTGTCTTGTTCTCGGCGGAGGTTGTAGGTTGTATAGTTGACATGCAACGTCTGATGCTCGTACATCATATTATGTGAGATGATAAGATTGTCGCAGTTGGCATTGGAAAAGCTTGGTGAGTCACCAGTGTAGTCCACTCCAAGAATGCATTCAAGGAGATGGTCTTTGAGGTGGTCAACAAAGTCCTGCAAAGAGTTAGTTGGTCACATGCAGCCATGCACACCAGATGACATACCTCAATGGCTCTATCACCTGCCAACAAACTCAGCCAACCAGGGATGTCCACAGGAATTCACAATGACACTGCAATGTGATAATGTTGAGAAGGTGAAGACCTCTCACATTTCTGCCTTGGGCAGTTTTCACCACCACTTTCACTTCCTTCAGTGTCATCCCATGCCAATTTATCAAGAGACTTGACTATTCGGTCAATAACTCGTTCTTGAGCCTCATGTTTGCTCATGGATGCCATTGTTGTAGCATGGTTCTTCAAAGTTCATGGGTACCGCTGCTTCAACCACCTGTGTTCAAATTCACCCTGTGAAATTCATCTGTAAGTGTTTTACAATTGTGCGAAAACAATCCTACTGGTTGCATTGTATAATTATCTGTTGTACCACATTGTCAGATCATGTTTGGATAGTCACCTAGGGCATGGAACTTGTACAGTGGCTCACAAAATTGTCCCAATGTTTGCATGTTTTTCATTAACCATGGTGTAACAAGTGGACTATCATTATTGAGTCCAAGGTGTTGGTGGATGGATTGAAGCAGCTAGTCATGGCTCTCTGATGAGCCATATTACATAATATTTGAATTGAAACTGATGACAGAATACCCAAATGAAAATGAGAGCTCATTGGGACAATTATGTAACTTTGTGATATACTGGGGATGTAGTCCTTGGGAACACATATAAAACATGGTGAGTTGCTCACCAATGCTTACATAATGTATCACATGCTCTAATGAATGGTTTTTCAACAAACAAACAATGCCAAACAGTGATTTTGCACCACTAAGCCTCCTCACTGTAACACAAGTCAAGAAATCACCATTCTGGCTCATCATGGGCATTTTCTCAGGGCAACCTCAGCAAATGCTGGTGTACACTATAGTATAATCAATAGAATATGCTACCAGCACCATTGATCTCTTCAGAAACCTGCTGGCAGCCATCTCCTGCACTGTTTCTCCCCCAGTGCCCCATGTGGCCTGGAACTAATCAGTACTGTGAGAGCTGAGAATGATGTGGAGGTCCAATCAGGCAGTTATCCTATCATAAACAGACCAATCACCCACTAACTACTACATCACAGCTGAAGAAAAGCCTGCCTGAAGGCTTAGGTGAAGCACAACCCTCCTGGGCACCCCCAGTGCCATGGGAGGGTTGGCCAGACTGTACTCTGAGGTGAACTGGGGATCACTGGGAAGGAGTTGTTTGGTCATATAAGACTAAAGGAAATATCCAGTACCAGATAGAAGGCCAGGAATGTGCAACCTGGTAGCTCAGTAGCATATCCCTCCCATGGTACCTGGAGTGAGAGAGGGTTTGACTTCACTCTGACCACCACACCAGTTTCCCCTTCACAGAAATGCACTAGTTAATAGGTGATTGGTCTGTTTATGATAGGATAAATGCCTGATTGGACCTCCACATCATTCTCAGCTCTCACAGTACTGATTAGTTCCAGGCCACATGGGGCACTGGGGGAGAAACAGTGCAGGAGATGGCTGCCAGCAGGTTTCTGAAGAGATCAATGGTGCTGGTAGCATATTCTATTGATTATACTATAGTGTACACCAGCATTTGCTGAGGTTGCCCTGAGAAAATGCCCATGATGAGCCAGAATGGTGATTTCTTGACTTGTGTTACAGTGAGGAGGCTTAGTGGTGCAAAATCACTGTTTGGCATTGTTTGTTTGTTGAAAAACCATTCATTAGAGCATGTGATACATTATGTAAGCATTGGTGAGCAACTCACCATGTTTTATATGTGTTCCCAAGGACTACATCCCCAGTATATCACAAAGTTACATAATTGTCCCAATGAGCTCTCATTTTCATTTGGGTATTCTGTCATCAGTTTCAATTCAAATATTATGTAATATGGCTCATCAGAGAGCCATGACTAGCTGCTTCAATCCATCCACCAACACCTTGGACTCAATAATGATAGTCCACTTGTTACACCATGGTTAATGAAAAACATGCAAACATTGGGACAATTTTGTGAGCCACTGTATGTTTGCAGATCGAGGGATTTGTGTTTGGGTCCAGATGACCCAGCTGAGCTCAATGTACCGGTCTTTACTGCCATTGCTGTGCTACGGCAGCTGTGGACAGCTGTCTCTTGTGGTAGTTCACATGTGTCATAGTACTCACATGTCGTCTTCATGAAAGTACAGACCGTCTGACCTAGAGAGACCGTTGCAGAGTCAAACAAGTCTAGTGTGTTGGATGTATGGAGCCAAAGTTTTGCATATGCATGCCAAGTAGCAAGGTCAAATAGTAGGTTGAGTACATGACTGTTGTGAGGCTCTAGCAGCAAATTTTCGAAGGGAGGCATAGCGCACTAATCCAGGCAAAGTCAAATAGGTAGATGATGTTTGTCTCTGGCTCGCACAAACCTGTAATAAGTCTTCAAAGTCTTGTGCTGCAAGTCTCTTCATGGCTGACACCTTGCAGGCAAACTTCTGAATCGTTCTGCGAGCAAAAGTAGGGATGTTTCGAAATCTGGTGAATGTATTTAGTAATGAACATGCAAGTGGAGATTGGGATTGGTCGAATCATTATGAGACAAGTACTTACCTTTTATTGAGTTCTTGTATACCGTCACCTCCTGCTGCAAAGAGAATACATAGTAGGTGAGTGAAAATCACCTTCCATACACCAAGCTCGAATTCATGGAGCTGGTCCACAACGAGAAGGAGGAAAAAGTTAACCATGAATTGTAGCAGGCGTTGTGAGTCAAAGTGTGGAAAGGTGGTGAAAACCAACCAAAACCAACACAAAAGACAAATGTAAAGCGAGTGGTGGTGTGCCTCCATGGAACCTGGAGTGCAGAAACCTAAGAGGGGGAAACTTCAATGGCAGGTGCTCCTAGCACAAGTCAATGACGAGTTATGCAGGAGTAGACAAGCAGGTGATGATGGAATGGGGGATGCTGAATGGAGTGAAGGTGTCCAGCCAAAAGGACTTCTGGAATGATGGACTTTGATACAACATGCTCCTGGCGCAAGTCATTGACGAGTTATGCAGGAGTGGATGGATGACTAAGCAGGACTTGCTGACTAAGTGGAGATAAAGCTTCAGATGAATGGATAGAGGCAGATAGACCCCTTCCTGAGCCTCAACTACCAATGATATGAATGAAGACAGATAGACTCTTCCAAATGAGCCTCAACTGTCAATGACAAGATATGCTGAGCTGAGCTGACTTCTGAACTGATTCTGAATTGCTTTTTTTTTGTAGCTAAGTACATGGGGGTTTATATACTGAGGGGGGAGCACAGCTTGTGACAAACAAGGCACAAACACTTGGTAAGTAATGAGTAAGGACTGAGTAATCATGATGAGTAAGCGAGAAATGAAAAGTAAGCAAGCAAAGAAGATTGGTAAGTATTGGCAACGAACGAGTCAGGGATAGTCAAAATATCACAAAACAAGTCAAACAGAATCAGAAACTGAGTAAGTGCACTGATATCACATTAGGGGGTGGCAATGCAAGTTAGATCTCGGCAGAGACATCTCTAGATCCAAAGATGGCATGACAGATGGATGGTGTTTCCAGATAGGGAAGTATTAATTCCAGAATTGAAGGGCATGAGTCAGGCATCAAAGGGGGCTAGGGCATTGGGGGTCTGTGGGGCAATGGGAGCATATGCAATCATGTCTCCCACCCTTCCATCCTCTCAGCAAAGTTAACAAAAACTTCATGGATGGGGTTCTGATGGAGGAGGAGGAGAAAGGGGAATGTCTTCTGCTGGATCTTGCAGTAAGAAGGCAAGATGCATGTCATACTTGTCATGAATGTGATCAGGGAGGCTGGAGGACAGTAGATTATACTGCAGCTGTCACAATGTGGGAAGAATGATGGACGAGACTGGAATAAAGATGGTGCAGGGAGCAGGGAGGAACGATCCATATGCTTCATCAACTGGGGAGACTGAAACAACCACATAAGACCTTTCTAACTGAGTGACAGACCTGAGGCGACCAAAGAACGTCCTTCTGGAAGTCATACTGATAAGGAGAACATGCTGACCAAGCTGCATGGGATGAGATGGGGCTGACAACAATGGGATGAACCAGGGGGCCTCAGGATGGAAGCTGGTGGGAATGCCTGGCAGATATACATAGCCACTGTCTCTGGCAAATGAGACAAGCGAGATGATTGACGAAGAGGTGGCCATGATTGATGGACTTAGCGAAATGAGCATCTGATGGATGGAGTGCTGTAGAAACACACAGGGTGCGAGGATCCTCTCCAAATTTGGAAGGAAGAATCATGGGGCTGAGCACGTTAAGCGAGTGTCAGAACGGAGTCGATATCTTTGGAAATGGTGGAGATACAATGAAAACCGGAATGCCATACACAGGCACTAAAAACCTTTAACATGCGCTTAACTCGCTTCCTCTTTTCTCTTTAGCACTGATGACTTGTTCTTGTGTGAAGGATGACTGTTAATGTCCAACAGTCTTTCTACACATGAGGCCTTTAGTCTTCATCTGCATGCTTGGGCATTGTGTGCAACTTGTTGATGAGTTAGGCAGAGTCAGCTGTAACCATGTCCACAACACCTTCGGTGTGTGACAGTGTTCAGAGAACACATTCTTAAATAGATTCCATTCAGCAGTCTTCTATATGTAGTTTACACTGAACACTGACCATCATTGGAACATAGGAGTGCTCGTCCAGTTGATATCCCACTCACTTTCCATTGACAGCTGCACCTTTCTGGAATATGAGCTTGCATGCCTGACTGATGCACCCCTGCCATTCAATACTGTCCATCTGAACATGCCTGACATGGTGTTGCATATTGCATGCCATGCCCATCTTTGAAAATGACTTTTTCGCTACAAGACATCGTGGACAGGCACATTTACCAAGAAATTTGATTCCTGCTGTAGGAACAGGTAAAATGATAACCCTAGAAATAGTAATAGTCAGTAATGGGTGAGTTTAGTGCTCCACCCAAAAGGGAGGTCCTGTTTTGAGAAAAAGAAGTGTAGTAAAGACATAAAAAATGCGAACTCAAATGGAATACTTAACTCTGTCTGTCTGATAGCTCTTGCCAGTCCTCCTGGCCCTTTGGGTACTCCCCAAAGTAATAAATCTAACTTCGAAAACTTGCTGAAATGCATGATAAAATCACCCTGCTACTGAGGGCCTGTACATGGATTGCTGTATGGTAAACTGAACTTGCATGAACACAGCGCACGTGCTTAGTCAGCAACGCAGCTGCTCGCCACTAAGTCCAGTGGTACAATGCAAAAACAAAAACAAGGAAACAAAACAAAGGAAAACTCTCCACCCCTGAACTCTTGACTCAGACAGCTTCTCCTAGGGAACTCGAACTCGTTCCCTACACCACCACCAAGACCCTTAGGACGGCATTAGTATGGCACCCCAGTGACCAACAGCAAACTGACTTTTCTGGGTAATCAGCTGAATAGGAGAAAAAGTGGGGATATATCTGCCGTGTGATCCCATCAGCACACCATATGACTATACCACTTTGGTAAGCATCCATGAACCATGTGTCAAGGATTAAGTCCCAAATGGTGTGGAATAAATCATGCTTTCAATGAGTGAGAATCTCCCTGGAGGACACTTGACTGTAATGTCCCCTATAGATATCTTGAAAGTTGTCCAGAAGCTGTGAGGGATAAGCACAAATGCGACGTACCAGCTACAGGAGCTACCATACCTTTGGAATGTAAGTGACATGGTGACATGCCATGGCTGTTGGCTTCCCTCTTAGGTACTTCAACTGGTTCCCAAAATACATATAAAATGGCCACATTGACATGTCTCTGAAGTTGGTAAGGTGTGTTGAGTCTGACCAAAGCATCAGGCATGCAACAACATGTTCTAGGTCTCTGTCTAGTTCACAAGGCAGTTTATTGATGTCTTTGTGTGCATGAAGCATTTCCAGTGAGGAGTAGGCTTCTGAAAGTATGTCAATTACATGATCATCACTAACCTGCCAGCACTGTCTGAATGGCATGGTGTGGAATGTCTTGAACTGTTCGCTTTGAAAGGTGCTTGTGATGATGTCAATGAGGTCCTGATGCCAGACTCCATCGATAATCACTTTGGGGGCAGCTGACTCAGATGGCCACTTCAACTTTTCATTTGGTAGGCAAACCATGACAGCAGATCGATGCCATCCATATTCTTCCTTAAATAGGTTGTTCATGCCAAGGAACTTGTCAAGTAGTTTGGCCTCATGCAAGTGGTGGAAACTGGTGAGCTCCCTTGGATTGCAGAGGGGGTGAGCCAGGAACTGGGCCAACCAGTCAAGTTCTGCAGCAGACTTCTGGTTAGTTCCTGAATACTGCCAAGCCATCAAATTACCACATGTGAGGTTGGTGAAAGGAGCAAATGTGGCCACATGTGTGCAGCCACCTTCAAAACCTGGAACTCCCATAGATGCTGGGTCAGTGGTGCAAGTAGGTGGAAATGAGCCATCCAGGCCTGGAGCATTGCAAACACTCCCAAGTGACTCATCAGGTATATGAGTTGGCCAGTTGGCATAGATATGGTATAGTCCAAATGTGTCTGGGTCAGTTGTGAATGGCTCAAGATGCGGTGTAGCAGGTGTATCAGACCGGGTGGACTCGGGCAAAGATGGAACTGGTGAGTCAGGCCTCAAAGAATGTAGCTGAGTGGTTGAGAGAGGCATGTGCACGAGGTGGGTTGAACTTCCAGGAAGGAAGTCAACGAAGCAAGCAGGCATGTGAATATGCCGACCAGACTGACAGGACAGAACTGGCTCTGGTTGGTCCACCCCCAGGGCAACCTCCATTGTAAACTGCGAATATGACAGTTGTCATAGTTGCAGATATATGGACAATAACTTACATCGATATTAGTAGCTAACACATCATAGTCATCCGAGTCTCCCACTGGTATGCCACTGGGGGGAGCCAGCAAGCAGGGTTCAGCATCAGCTTGATGAGTTCTTTTCAGACATCTTGTACATTCAAGATGGAATATTTGGTGCAATACCTCACAGAACTTGGGACACTGGGGTGTGTGTGCTGAGAGCTGCTTCTGAGTCTTGAAGAAAGCATCACATCCAAAGCAGCTAGCTATACATCAGAATTTTCAGAAGGAGGGAGTGGGATTTTGGGCAACTCAAACAGATTAAAATGAATGCCAGAGACATTGGTGAATAGTTATATTTCTAGTACAAATTACTGTGAACCACCGTCAGTCGACTTAGATGGGTGACATGAACAAAAATGTACCAAGTTTGAACTACTCGAGGAGCATTCAATGATGCATCCCAGAAACTTCAAAAGAACGAGTTAACAGTGACATTAGTCATGAAGATCAGTGTACGAAGGGGACCAAGTGAGTTTGGCATTTGCCAACTTGCTCCTTCTGTCCTACCTCAATGTCCATGCAACATCTGTGCAAGCCTGACCCTACTTCTGATAGTTCTGAATCTGACAGCGATCAATCCGATAGCACTCAAACATCCTTCAGACACCACCATAATGGGAAGATTAATAAGTCAAAGTAAGTTCTGACCCTGATGATGCAGTGCTCTCCAGCTGATGTGACTGCGGATAGGACAAAGTCAAAGAAATCATGGGATTGCGCTGTTTCTACCCTGCGAGATCAGTGTCTCCATGCAGCAAGATGGATTCCCTGCATGTTTGATATGTACTGTAACCTGAACAAAGTCATTCAAGTCTCCCATGACCTCAAAGCAGATGATACAGTGAGCAGTACCAATGACCCCAATGATAAAAGTGCTAGAAAGGCCCATGATAAGATCCTTAGAAAAGTGCAAGTACAATATTTAACAGCATATATGCGATGTTCTTATGATCACAGCAACCCTGAGAAATGCAAATGATACAAGTGCATATATGACTACCTGAAGGAGCAGGTGCCATACTTCATGGATCTCATTAAGAAGAAGAAGAGTGGCGAAACCACGCTTCTCATGCATGAGGTAAGTCAATGGTGACTCAAGTCTAGTGCATCATGCAGCTAACAAGTACTTTCTTTCAGATGCAACAAGTGATCAGCCAGACATGATCTGAAGACACCAGTCATCTCAAGCCTATGATTGCAGCTTATGCAGCTCCCCATCTGGACAAGAAACTCGTTGATCCACCTGCCAATGCGAAGGGTTCAAAAGACAGGCTTGTGTTCAACCACGCAGAGCTCACTTGGCTCCTCTGTCCAGTGAGGAGCCTGCAGGCTTTGCTAGCAGATGTGACTGGGTATGTACCATTCCACTTGATGTTATCAACCAGCTGATTTGCTGTTCCATAGGGTGAGGAAGCAGCTTCAGAACGGTAGCATCCTTGTTACCACCCAAAAGTGGCCAGCATTTCTTTACTCTGGCAACATCCCAGGTAAGGACTATAATCCTGAGAAGAGTGATGAAGGATTCCTCCATGGATATTTCGTTGAATGAGTAAGTGTATACTACTGCATGTGTATTGACTACTAATTTAAGAATCAGGTCCTCAAACACATCTTCACTTCACCATCTTCTGCTTTGCCTGGTAGCAAAGTGCGCAACACATGTGCCAGCAATGCGAAGATCCACCACATGACCCTCATAGAAGCTTACCATATCACATATGCCACAGCACATGTAAGTGATATGGCATTAGAATGATATGCACTACCCTCTTCCACAGGCATGTTTCAGCACCTGTTTGCAAGACAAATTCATCGAATTTGATGGGCAATTCTCTTTTTCTGAGTTTTATTATCGAATTATTGACTTTATCATCAACAACGAAGATGAGGCTTGGGTTGAGGAGCTGTTCTCTCATTACAACAAGTATGTAAGGGGCTCTTGTGGAGTGCATACTGACACGAAGGTATAGAGTATTGTTTAATGATGTTTGTGGCACCACAGGTGATGATGTCAATATCAATGACAACGATGATGACCTTGCCATCATGAGGCAACAAATTGCTGCACATCTTGCCAGTTTGTCTGGCCCATCTTCTGGGACTCACCCTTCCAAAAATTGTTCGCCTACTCAGGTGTCCTTCCCAAATGCCCCACAGCCCCCAGCTTCAGAATGTCACACAAATGGCTGCAGGCTGTCGCCAGGAAGTCCCCCATCTCCTGTCCAGTCACCCAAAAATACAGGTTTTTCATTCAGTTGGCTGTCCTTAGTGCACTCACCAAAATCTGCTTCGGAAAATGACACAAATGGCCTCAGGGTGTCACCAGGAAGTCCTCCATCTCCAGTCCAGTCTTGTTACGATACGTACTCTTTTCCTTTCTTTTCTTTTCCTTTTTGTCTTATCTAATCTCCTTGTCTTGTCTTATCTCTTGGTCTCGGCCTGGGCTCTGGCCTAGGCCTCGCCTCACCTTTGCCATGCTTTCTCCTTCTAGTATGTTCCGCTCCACTATGATATCATTATGACATCACTATGATGTCATGGACCTCATGTATGCCTCACCGTTACCTCATGTACCTTAGTATAAGTACTGTCGCTCAATTGCCCAACTAGCTCTAAGCTAGTTCATTTGGGTCTTTGAGTCCTAAAGTCACCTGCTTCTAAACCACTTCCTCTTCTTTCTCTTCTTTCCTTTCTGTTGGTTCTTGGTGCGAGCCTACAACAAACCCTGTTGTTTAGGTCTCGTCACAAGTCTCCTGAAAATACAGGTTCATCATTTAGTTGGCTGTCCTTAGTGTGCTCACCACAGCCTTCTATTTCAGAACCAGAATGCCATGCCCAAAGGCAATCATGAGCAAATCTGGATCCTTCACCTACAAAGCAGGTGAACAATCTCACTGATTGGATGCTGCAACTCAAATGCAAGCGCAGTGTGACATTTTCCACTGGTGAACAGAGTAGTCCATTAACAGACTGTGATTCACAGCAGGGTAGGAAGGCCACTGCAAGTAAGCCTTCTAAGACAACAAAGGAGGGATGTGGCAGGCCCTCCAAGAAGACTACAGATAAGAGTAAGGTGCCAACCAAGGAAATGATGACAAGGAGATCAAGCTTGCAGGCTTCCAAGAAAAAGTAACTCATGCATGCCTAATCTCACTAAGTTCTGTCATTCAGTGGTTACCTATTTGAGGCAGCCACCATTGCATGTTTTATTCATCCACTCATCACTGTCTCATTCTGCTCTCTCACTCGCACACTTCCCAGCCATTTTACTCTCCAAGTCTCACACTGGCTCTGTATATTAGTATTCCATGGATTTCTCAAGATGGAACCATCAATCGCTAACTAGCGATGTATACATTCAGATAGCTACAGGTATTGGGATCGTGTGTAGTATGATGGTGTTGTAATGTGATGATCATGATATATGTTGTTGTCATCTGCTATATCATGGAGAGTGAACAGTGACAATGAGCATGTCAATGAAAACTGACATCAAAACTCTATTCGACGACAGCGTCGACAGGCATTCCTCTGTAAAAGAGTGTTTTTGTAGATTTTACTACATGACTGCTCTTTATCTACAGCATCATTGGTGTCTACATTGAATATATTTGTATATATTTGTATCTCATTTTTCTGCAATTTTGGTGATGGATCAGGATCAGTGCACACTCAAGAACAACCCACATACCTTCGAAACAGCTCCTACAGTGCTCCAAACAGCTGCCAAGCACTCTCTAGGCCCCCTAGATCGAGACTTGAGGTGCAGTGGTCACTTATGACCTGTAGCATCTTCATGCTCAGCACCTGAGACTCAGAATGAGCTCAAACAGCTCAGTTTCACACCTAAATGGCCAGATCTTGATGATTTGTGCCATATTCTTGAAGTGGAGGGCAGTGGAGCGAACCTACTGGTGGGGGTTAGTAGTGGTTCGGTCGAGAGAGGTGGCGCAGGCGAGATGAGAGGTGTGGAAGGCACAGCACTGGCTCTGCGGTGCAGCACAGGTGTGGCTGGTTGCCCAGTCCTGTCACAACTCACCACAACACATCAACACATCTCAACCACTGTAAATGTTGAAAGATCTGTAGGCTACCTCAGTAGTGAACAAACTACTGAGTGTATTAATGTACCTGTAGGCTACTACAGGATGTCAGTATAGTAGAATACTTGTAATATAAACAGACTTACCCTCAGTAGTGAACAAACTACTGAGGGAATACTAGCAGAAAATACTACAAGTAGGTGCGCTATTTCAGCTTATGTAAGCAGCCAAAACATCGCACAGTGGTCAAGTACCACAGGGGCACTTTATGTTCCAACAGTAAACCCCTTGACAACACAAGCCACGCATTGTATGACAGCGCTGTGCACAGTATTCACATGAAGAACTGCACCATGCACATGCCACATCAGCCATGCACACAGCTGCTGAACACCATAGATGAAATCCAGGTTCCTGCTCATCCAAATGCTTCACCTGCTATCCAATACAATGCTGACTGCATTTCTACACCTGTGCTACCACAGTACAGGTCCTCAGAGGTATGCACTTGGTGTCCAAGTGTCTAGCCATCTTCTTTTACTACTTATCTTGTTGAGGGGGCATGTTAGAGCACAGTATGCCATCCAGTCTACACTGAGTTGATTACATAATATGTTAGGTACTTAGTTTACACTTCATCTTACCTTACACCTCAGACTTCGTCATTTCAAGTCTGAGGTATGGTGCTATTTTCACTACTACAGTACACCTTTTTACTCACAACCTACACAGTTCTGTGTCTAGGCTAACTTGAGTAGCCTTCTGCTCTCACCCTACCCACAAAAGGCACTAGGCCTCCATGCAGTGTTGCATTTGCACTTCCCATAAACAAATGGTAGAGATAGCGACAGATGCAAGTACAAGGAGCAAGTTTGCTTTGTTGGAACATAAAGTGCTTACACAAGCAGAAAAAGCTATTGTAGTATTTTCTACTAGTATTCCCTCAGTAGCCTACAGGTATAGTAATAAACTCAGTAAGGTAGGATCAGATATTTCTACATGCTTGAGCATGTCCAAGGTATAATCACAGTGGTCTTGCAGATACTTCTTGACACAACCTCAAAACAACTCAATAAAATTAATTTCACAACAGGACTTTGAAAGGAAGATGAATAGGTGTCCATGTGCCTCAATGGTTTCCTGTATTAAGGATTTTTGTTCAGAGATATCATCTTGTCTCTCAAGTATGTATGTGCTTGTTGCAGCAGATAATGTCACATCTTTGTGGCTCCCTGTGACCAGGAGGAGGACTTGGAGGACTGGGCGGGGTGTTCATTGGTTTTTGAGCATAGTGAGCAGCTGCAGCCTTCTGAGCTTTGTGAGCCATCATAGTTTGTTATTAACATGACACCATGTTTCAATTTTCATATGCTGTGTTTGGAGCATGACATCGGAGTATACAATGCACAAATCATGCTAGTCTCTAATGGTTAAGACTAAATGCATGCTGATGAACAGATGGTCAACCCTTCACCAACTCTTGCTAGGATTAGGGTTGACCTGTGTTAGGGTTAGGAACTTTTGCCAACCCCCAAATTGGTGCTTACACAACAGTAGTGGTGTTTACAATCTATCTGGTTTGATGTACATTTTCTAAGTGAATGACACCATACAAATCCCAGGAATTCCATGGACATCTTAGCATGCCACAATTTGGGAATGAAAACAAGAGGCGCCTCTCTCTGCACTAGTGGTGGAGGTTGAAATGTAGTATATAGTAAGCAGTTGGTAAAGGACAGCTGTAGTGTAAGGGTGAGGAAACGATTTACATTGGAGATGATACAGCCAAGCAACCAACAATAGTATGCTATGTAGTTATAGAAGGATTTCCAGGAACATGATGTTATAGGTAACTTTGGCTCCTGGGCATAGCAGTATTTGAGCATGTTTGTGGTGGTGGATCCAGGATAGTGCAGTGTACAACTGCCCATGAGAGAATACAGGCCTGGTTAGATTGATGCCCACAGCATCTAATGTGAGACCTTGACAGCAGTTGAATGTGGTGGCATAAGCAGGAGCCAAAGGAAACTGTCTGTGCAGGAGTGTGTGCCCTGAGAGTGCAGGGAGGAGGTGAAAGTGATCTGGGGAATGAGGATGTCATCAGATGCATCAAAGGAGGTGGGGGATCCCAGAATGATTCATACAGTGATGAGGCGACAGCTGGTGCTGACAATGACCACTTGGCAATTTTTTATGAGGCCCTGGTCAATGGAAAAGTTCTGCATGAGGTGGTAGACACCACCACAGCGAACAGGCAAAGCATGGGGAGGGAGCCCAGGAGGGCAATGGGAGGCAACATAATCCAACATACTTTGTGGGGGGATGATACCCATGTTGTTTGCCTCTTTGAGGGTGTCCACAACAAGATATGTTGAGGCCAAGGAACTGAGCCATTTTGTATGATGTCAAGGGAAATATCTGGGCCTGCACCATCACCAATAGCATTGACAAAGGTGGCAAATTTGGGGTCATCTGCATTGCAGATTGGGATTGTGAGGCAGAAGATGGTGATGACATCCCAAAGGGGGGGATGCCTGAATGGATGCAGGATCACATCCAAGGCCTCCAATAAGATAGAATCCTTAGGGATAGACATAGGGATGTATGTTCTAGCCACCATGAAAGTGATGGTATCATCAGTGTGGACTGTATCGTTGAATGGACTGTACACTCAAAGCTGAGCTGGAAAGACCATGCCAGATGTACACTTGACCATAGTGTCATACAAACAATGGTACATCTTCCAGGTCACCCCAGGCCTTGATGACTGCAGTCACTGGCTGCCAGATAATGCAAAGAAGCTGAAGACAGTCATCATAGACATTGCTATCAGCCCAACAGATCCCCCCCCCCCCTCTGTCCTTTTATGTGGGCCTCATTGACAAGATGATTGGGCAGACTGGCTCATGCTCACTGAGTTTTCTTATAATGATCACATCCACTCTTCTACCAGCTACTCACCATTTTATCTTAATTATGGTTCCTCTCCATGTAGGGGTTCTGAGCCTTGGTCATCAACTGCTATGGAGAGTGCTGAAAGCTTTGTTGCACAAATGAAGCACATACAGGATGACACTAATGCTGCACTTGTCAAAGCAGCTAATGCTATGGTGTGCTTCTATAATCATCACCATACTACCTCTCAAGAGTATAAACCTGGGAATCTCATCTATCTCAACACCACCCATCTACACTCAGACCACCCCTCAAAGAAACTTGATGACTGTTGTTTCGGACCATTCTGCATTGGCCAGTCTTGTATTGCAACTACTTTCTTTGGATCCATAGCTGTACTCCCCAGTGTAATCACCAGGCCTAGATATTCAATTTCTTCTCTTTTGAATTTGCATTTCTCCAGTCCAGCATGCTGAAGTCTTTCCAGACATGGTCTCAGTAAATACAGGCGAGGCCCTCAGAAGTAAGTTCCCCATGAGTAGGGGCAAGATGAATCATCTTGGTGAGGTGGTCGACCACAAGGATGACAGCATCATAACCCAAGCTGCGAGGGAGTTGTGTAATGAGGTCAATGAGCCCATGTACCTAGTTAGGCCATGTGACATGAGCAGCAGAGGTTGACAATTGGTTGTGTGACACAGGCCAGTGGAGGTCAAGCTGACCTATGAGTTGTCACCGTAACATAGGGATTGGCTGTGATTATGTTGTCATGTGTCACTCAGGATCAGCTACAATTGTATTGTCATGCAAGACACCAGAATCAGCTACAATTATATTTTTAGGTGTCACATGGAGAGGCTTCAAATAGAATATCATCATGTCATAGGGACATATATAGCATAGCCCAGACTAGATCTGCACTGTGTACATAGGGCAGCCCAACATGACAACACAGTATGTCCAGGGCATACAGCGGCACACAGCAGCAACTCCCGGCACATGGTGGAAACATGATATGCCATTGCACCAAATGCTGGGTGGATTACTGGAGTGGTGAGTACCAGTGGCAAGGACCATCTGAGCATGACTGAGGCAAAAGTGGCATTTTCTTGCATCTGACAGTGTGGTAAGTGGTAAGCCAGTGAAGATGCAAAAGCATATGGCCACATACACTAGTATGCAACAGCATAGTTTTGCATATAGAGACAGGGTGGGGTAGTGAGGAGAGTGCAACATGCATTGCCAGCAGAACTCACTGGCATGACACAGCAGTAGCAGGAAGGGAGCAGTAATCACTAGTCTGGAGCAGAAGCTGGTGGCACTGAGTGGCAGCCAGCAGGATGGCCAGCACATGGCAGGATCATGCAGCACAGACAGGAATGGGGTGACAGCATGGATATGAGGTACCAGCAGAGGGTGGGTGTCAGCAGCATCAGGCAGCATATACAGGAATGGGGTAACAGCATCAGGCAGCATAGACAGAAATGAGCAGCTGTATAGATGGGAGTCAGCTGGCAGCATGGACATGAGGTGCTGGCAGGGGGTGGGTATCAATGGCATCTGGTGGCATACATGGGAACAGTAGTGGCATGGGTCAGGTGTCACCAGCATCAAGTGGGATAGACAAGAATGGGCAATGTTGAGCACTATTTGCAGGCAGCATCAGCATGAAGCAGCATAGGCCATGATTGCATGGCCTCAACCTGGGTCAGCGGGTTAAACCCTTGCAATTGTGCAGGACATATGTGGAAAGTATCATGCATGATTTGAGGGTACTGCTGGTGTGCACTAGCTCAGCTGTACCAGTGGATTTATAAATCACAAGGGCAGTCACCTGGCTGGACTCAATGGGATGGCACATGCCAGAGAGACCATATCAGCACCATGTAAAGCAAAAGTGAGCAGGGATAATCATTCTCAGGAATGGCAACAATGAAATGGTAATAGTACATTCTATGGACATGTTAATCTACGTCCATCCAATTAGCGGCATTCTGATCATCAGCATTGTTTCCACTGGCATCATTGGCAACAGCCCCCAAAGAGACATAGATAGGGGGTGAGGCTTCTCCTACTCCAGGGGTGGATATGGAAAATGGTGGGTGGGTGGCAGAAAAGTAGAAGGGGCTAAAAGCATATCACCTAGGAGGCTCTGGAGGATGCTGGTATCAATTGCAACCTCCTGGACCATGGTGGTTGGTGCAAGGTCAAGGATCCTTGCACCATCAGTGGGAATGACTGCTTGATGACTCGTAATTGCAAAGCCGACAGTGGAGGGGTGGGAGGGTCCAGGTGCATCAGGTGAGGAGTGTGGCAATGGGTACAGGCACTGGTGTAAGGCCTTGACAACATCAAAAAGTGTCTGAAACTTGGTCTGCATATCTGCAAGGGCCTGTTGGGTATCAGCAAGCTCACAGTGGGTATCTAGGAGATCTTGTGCCATCTCCATATGCTGCTGCCACAATGCTGCAATCTCCTCTTCCATACACTCCATGGGGGTGGCATTGGGTGTCACTGGGCACGATGGGGTAGTGAGATGGCTTTGGGATGTTGCCACCCCCCAAGATGCCAGGCTTGATGTCTGCTGACCTGACTGCCGCCAGGATGGAGTGATGATGACTACTCCATTGAAAACTATGTTAGGCTCAAATAAGAATAGCAGAATGAAGGAAATGGAGGACTTACTTTGCCTGCAGGAGCTTGGAGCAGCCAAGGTGGTTGCCTTGCCAGCAGCAGGTGTCATACCTCTAGTGGCTGCCTGCCACTTGTGGGTCTGCTGTGCAGGAGTGGTGGGTTCCAAGGATATTGTAGCTGACAGCCCTGGTGAAGGGCTTTGAGGATGGTGTCAGCTGGGGGGACAGTTGGCTGCGACAGTTTGGGGATGTTCCACTGCTCCATCAGGTGCCTCAGTTACAGCATGACTGTGGGGCTGCCTTGACTGTGACTGTGCAGCCTTCACTCCAGCAAAGATACTGCACCTGTACTTCCAGCAGCTACACTGCCAACAAGCAGAACCAGGCTTGACCATGCATGGCAGGTTTTTCTCCATGCACCTATCGCATCAGTCTTCTTCAGCAATGGGTATATAGCCAGCGGCAGGGGTTGCAAGACCTGCAATCAAGTGGCTGCGACTGGTGGATGCTCCAGCAGTCGCTGTTGAAACATCCGCATCACTTGCTGCCACTGACCTTGTATGCTTCTGCAGCCTTCTACTTCTGGGCCAAGTGCCTGTAGGAGCAGCACGACTGGTTGATTGGCTGTGAGGTTCTTCCAAAGTTTCAGCAGTGGCAGCAGCAGTGTCACTTATCTGAAGTGGTTCCAATGGAACTGCATGCCCTTTACCCTTATCAACTGGCCAGCCAATCTGGTACCATGGATGGTCCATGACATCAACATCCATTGTCTCTGATCTTGTCAAAGTCCGGCCACTCCTTCACCACCATAAGCACCACTGGATCTCTCATAACCATTTCAGTGGCAATGATGTGGGTGGGAATGATGAATTTTGAGGGCAGTTCCTCTACCAAAGGGTGCACACAGGTCTGGAATGTTGTAAATATCAGAGGAAAAATAGATCAGCAGGCCACAAACCAACTGCTCCCAAATGACGTGCATAGCTTTTTTCCAGTATTGCTTGTTCCTATGGTCATGGAGTGTCAAAAGCTCTGCCATGACAATGTCTGTGGCATTAGCGACTATTTCATGTGGGAGAGCGATGGGGGGAGTGGCAGCAGTGGTTTGGGGTGTTTCAGCCTGTTGGGACATTTTTGTGGAAGTGGGGTACTGGTGCAAGAGCAATGCAGTCAAGTGATAGTTGACAATTGCATCAGCAGCACAGCCGCATTTTATATTTTCATGAACCATTGTGCCAGCATCAACACTGGCCAGTAGACAAACAAGCCCAAATAGCCAAACCCGACATTGTGACACAATTCAACAATATTTCAATCAACTTATCAACATTCTACAGATCACAAAGTATCATGGAGCAAAAGTCAGTAAGATGGAGGCTGGGCAGTCTGGACACTCGATGTAAGTAGTCATTATAACATAAAACTGTCAATAACCTTTGCCAGTCATCTCCCCACAGACGAAACCTTGGGTATTGCCAGGTGCCAATGATACAGATATGGCTGTTGATGAACCTGAATTTCTACTGTTCAGAGTGGCTGTGAATGCCACAGCTTGGGGCCATCAGCTAGGATCACCATCATCCTCCATGCCACCAAATGCCAGCCCTTCCTGGCCATTGCTCAGCATGCTTGCACCATCTTGGGACTCCCCACCACTTTCACCAGAGGTGCAGCCATCTGCTGCTGATCAACAATGGGAGTTGTGGCAAGGAAGTCATTCCATGCCATCCTTGGCCACCATTGCACCCAGCTGGGATTCACCAACATCTTCCCTGGCAGTCTCACCCCCACCTAGATCATTGCCAGCATCTGCACAAGTTGCCCAGATTGTGCCATCTCCCCTGGAGCATGCATGTATGGATGAGTGGTTAGATGGTGTGGCAGCTGCCAAGCCACAGCCCATCCCAGCTACATCACAGCAACCATCTCCAGAGCCTACAGCCACTGATGCTGCCGCTGGTGAGTGCCATGTCATCTCTTGTTGCCACCAGTATTAAGTGTATTAGCTCGCTTTTCCATGCTCCAATGTTTCACCAGTGACTTGGGTATACAAGGAATTCATGATGAAGGGCCAATTACAACATGTAAGTGGTTTATGATATCCCTTGCATATATATCAATCATCTGGCAGTGGAAAAAGCACAGTGGCTTGTGGTTCTTCTTGTGGGACCAGCTGATGAGCACCTGCCCTGTCTTAACACCACCACCAATGGGCCAATTTTTGTGGCCTACAACCACTACAGCAATATATTGGTGGAATCAAGCATCCAATTTCACCTGTTGCTTGCAAGGAGAGTGCAGCTGGCAAGGACTCAGCAATATATACAAGATTTGATGACCAGTGATGTCACACACCAAAGGTGTTGTGGACATGGTTACAGCTGACTCTGCCTAACTTGTTGACGAGTTGCGCACAATGCCCAGGCATGCAGATGAAGACTAAAGGCCTCATGCATAGAAAGACTGTCAGATGTTAACAGTCATCCTTTGCACAAGAACAAGTCATCAGTGCTAAAGAGAAAAGAGGAAGCGAGTTAAGCGCATGTTAAAGGTTTTTAGCACCTGTGTACAGCATTCCGGTTTTTGTCATATCTCCACCATTTCCAAAGATATCAACTCTGTTCCCACACTCGCTTAAAGTGCTCAGCCCCACGATTCTTCCTTCCAAATTTGGAGAGGATCCTTGCACCCTGCACATTTCTACAGCACTCCATCCATCAGACGCTCATTTTGCTAAGTCCATCAATCATGGCTGCCTCTTCGTTGATCATCTTGCTTGTCTCATTTGCCAGAGACAGTGGCTATGTATATCTGCCAGGCATTCCCACCAGCTTCCATCCTGAAGCCCCCTGGTTCATCCCATTGTTGTCAGCCCTGTCTCATCCCATGCAGCTTGGTCAGTGTGTTCTCCTTGTCAGTATGACTTCCAGAAGGATGTTCTTTGGTTGCCTCAGGTCTGTCACTCAGTTAGAAAGGTCTTATGTGGAGCTCGGGGCTCATAACCTCACAGAGGTATCTATACAAAGATAAACTCAGTCGTGCGCAGATAGCGACAACGTCTGTATTTACCTATATGAAGATAAACTAGATACGGGGTAAGTATAGTAAGTTGAACGGAAAAGTATCGTACTCACCTCAGTTGCACGCAGATAGCGACAACGTCTGAGGTGATGGAAATATACAGCATGAAGTTAAATACTGTTATAATGACAAAAAGGGTCTGAGACATTGGGTGTTGAACCCGTCTACATACAAGGATTTGTCTCATTTGTGAGACGTGCTATGGTCTTCATAAACAAGAGGATAAGACACGCATATGGGTACGAGACACTGTAGATACAATAAGTGTAAGGGCACAAGAGGTTAATTGTGCAGTCAACAATAATGCAAAGTATGAAAAGCTTAACATGGAAAGTGGTTCCCATGGCTCGGAGTGGACGTGTTCAGACTACGCATGACTTGCCAAATCTAACAACTTGCACTTTGAATCTTCCTGTTTATGGGCTCTCTTGATAGTTGTTGGCACTGCCAAAGGTTCTGCTGGCTGGAGAGAATCAGGTGAATCAGTGCAGCGGCCTTCTGTCATAGGTTGCACAGTGCTTGAGGTGCTGCCCACAACCTGCCACCAGGCATTTGGTTGTTCCTTGCCAATGGCTGAAACATGTCCACCATTAAGGTTAACAATATTTGGCTGTTGTGATCCCATGGGCTTACCAAATGGCCGGCAGGTGTTGCCCTCAGCCACTTGGCATCCAGCAATCCGCTGCTGGGAGTCCGGCAATGCTACTGCCTCTGTGGCATCTTCATACACCATGCTTGTGCATGTACCATCATTTCCGTTTGATGGCAATGTTGTTGGTATTTGTTGGCGATTGGATTCATTGTCAGAATCAGACCCTACAACTTTGTTCCCCATTAGATAATATTGCCAGACATTTAAGTTCTGGATGCATTCCTTCATACCTGTTTGCCATCACTACTTCCTTCTACCCTGCATCATTCTATCCATCATCCTTTCGCCTTCCAAGTGGTCTGGGGTCCCATCGAAATCCTGTGTCGCACCCATCCTCACTCCACTGCTGTCAGCTGCTGCCACCAGCATTTGGAGGGACCCTCCTGCATCTCTCCACTTCTTGAAGCTGAATATATTGTTGGGATGCCGCTCTTTTTGCTCTTGCCACCATTCCAAGATTGCTGTCAACTTGTCCTGAGTAAGTCAGCTTGGCTCTTTGAAGGGAACCTCAGGTGGCAGAAACTGTGGTGCAATATAAAGCACAGTGTTGGTTGTTATCATGCTCCATGGAACAGTCGCCTGTGAATTCCCACAGGCCTTCCCTGTAATGCATGTCAATGAACAGTATTTCTCCTATTGTTTTACATACAATAGTGAAATGTCACAAACATCCACATATCCAATATGTTTGGGATGTATGGCATGCTGTTGTCGCTGACTGGCAGGATGGTTTTAGGTTTCCCATTGCTCTTTCTCAGCCATGACCATGGAGCGGCATCTTTGTCTGGAGACTCAGCATCAGTGCTGCCATTTCCAAATGCCATTTGTGTGTACTTTACAAATTTATCCTGGCACTCATCCAAATCCTCAAATAATTTGCCATTACCCAATTCATTGTTGAAATCATGTCTGGAAGAGTTGGTCAAAATCTGGCAGTACTCATCTGCACAAAGAACAAATTCCTCATGCTCCAACTATCACCTCTCCATCAGCATCTTCCCATGCCACCATCACTACTACCCTGGCACCACACCACTTCCACATTTCCTTAGCAAATTCCTAAGCATATTTATGGCCTTTCTTCTCTGCAGTTCTGTTTCTTGTGAGTGACAGGCAGCATTTCCAAATGGTACATACTCTGACTGAACATCCTAAGGTGGCTGCCACTCATTCCATTCTATGGCCAATGCCTCTGCTTCTTGTATCTCCTCAGCAGTAAGGGACTTCATGATGGTGTCAATGGCCTTCTGATAAGACTTGATCATTTCTGTGGATCCCTGCTTGATCCCAGCTTCTTCCAACACTTTGTTGATTGATTTCTTTTGATGGTGCATGACCACCTTCTTCAGTGTCCAACCACCACTGTATTTGATTAGAGCTTGTCAACTATGGCTCCAGCTGTGGTTGTACAACCAAGTCTGAATTGCCTGGAAATGGTAAGGACATGCTGGGTCATCAATGGCAAGTGTGGCATACCTTCTTCTTCCGAACCCATTCATGTGTTTTCAGCATCACATTCACATCAAGGTTCTTTATCTTGTTTCTGAGGGTTAACATGATGGAGCTCCTCTTGTTTCAGTTAGCATTTTTCCATGACTCTAGCTTGGCCTCTAGAATCTCAATTTCAGCCGGCTGAAGACTGGTCCCCTTTTGTGGTGGGGAGGGTTCAGTGTCATTGGAGAAAGACTCACTTTCATAGTCACTGGATGCCATTGAGGATGGAGGTGCTTGTGTGCAAATTTTTTGGGGACAGCTAGTATGATGTCTGTTGAAGAGAATAGACTTTTCCAGCATTCTCCCATGTCAATGAAGGTTACATTCTGGTGTCTAGTTCATTCTTGCATGCCAGTTGATTGGACAGTTTCCCAAGATGGCTAAGGTTGTTAGTCAATCATGAGATTTCCATCCCTGAGCCACATGCAAAGGCAGTGCCTCTCAGACTTCATGGATCTGAGATATTTGGTAATTGGGCAATGTGCATTGAGATGCTGTGGATGGTATAGGCACTATGGGTATGATGTAGGACAAGGTGTTTTGCAAGTGCTCATTCATTTCATTGATCTCTGGGCAATGTGCCAGTGCCAGCACTGAAATCATGTGCCAGATCCTAAGACAGCATGACCATAGTTGGTGGTCAGACCTTGCTAGCATGTGTCTGCTGCATGTATTTGTTGTGATCAAATCCCTTCTGCATTGCAACATTCATCATGGGGAAGTCAAAGACTGCACCAGCAGGACCCGCTACAAGAGTGACCCAGGTGACCTGGCAAAGAGTGAAAACCACCTGAGGATATAGGGATAAGATGGTAAAAGTAGCACCCAGAAAGTGGGTGCCAGGCCATGCAACTCAGCCTCCTGCATGGCCTGGCTTGGTTATCCTGGATCACCCAGACTGCCTGTTGGATGATGTGGGTGTACAACTGCCTTGCAATAATGATGAATTGCCTGCAACACCTTCTAAACCTTGGAAAAGTCAGGTGTGTGGAATGCCACATTGCCCAACAAACCTGCAATGACAGTGTCACACAATTGTAGAATAGTTATCTGCAGCAGTGGTTGCCACACCAATGGCATTATCTAGCCATCCTGTTGGACATGGAGGCCCCACCTGAGCCAAGGGATTGTATCCTGTGTGGAGCAGATGGCATTTTCCAGTGCACTGAGTGTGCCCATCGGCCAGTCTTCTGCACCATGTGTTGCTGGGCAGAACACAAGTGCCGGCCATTCCACAGGGTGGAACAATGGAATGGAACATTCTTTGAGGAATCATCCCTGCAGCTGGTAAGCAGCTCAATCATGAGGGTTGTTCCTGTATTTACCATTCAGGCTGGTTTGGTACTGCATGTTGGGCATGGTGGGAAGCACTGCCCAGCTGGTGGTTGTTCAAATGATGAAGTCACAACTGAGGAGGAAGATGATTGGGAGGATGTGGATCAAGATGGTTGTCCACTGAATCTGCAGGCCCTGAAGAACCGAAGCTGTCTAATTGTTGTGCACACCAATGGAATACACTACTGCAATGTGCAGTATTGTAGATGCCCTGGGGCAGAGGATTCACACATACAGCTGATGTGGGCTGGGATGTTTCCTGCTACCACAAAGGCCACAAGGACTGCATTTACCTTCCAAGTACTTGATGACTTCGTTTGGGACAATGTGGAATGTGGTACCTCAGCGATGAATTTCTACAGCAAACTTTGCCACATAACCTCCAATGCCTTTCCTCATCTGGTGCCAGTGCATCCTATTTGTTGAATTGTCTCTCTGCAACACAACTCTTAGCTGGATAATAGGATAGGTACAGGGAACTGCTGAGAGTTGCTAGGATGTGGCAGCTCCTGAAACTACTGAAATGGCAAGGATCCCACATGAGTGCAGAGGATGCCAGCCCAGGGGAATTAGTGTTATTCTGTCCAGCATGTCCCCAACCCAGCATCAACATTTTGGAAGATGCAACAGATTATTCCCAGTGAGTGATACCATGAACACTGTAATCCATTTATACACTGTGTAATCCAGTTGGACACTGGCAAGAAGCTTGGTCATGGATGGGAATTTCAAGGCAGAGCATATGCATCCAAAGGACACTGGCAGTGAAGCCTGGTTGATGGATGGCAAGGGGTACATGGTCGCATCACAGCCATACAAGGAATATTTGAGCGGCACTAAAAATGTGGTTGAGGTGGGTGATGTGTAGGAATGTATTACCCAATGCACTGATCACACTGCAAGATCTTGGATTGCAGCAATCATCAGGCAGTTAATCAAGCAAATGCCAACCGGCAGCAGCTCACATCTACAGGAATAGGTGGATGTGCCTGTGTGCAGCATGGCTGTTTTGTGCTGCATGCAATGGTCGACTTTCAGAAGGGCAAACAGTATGAATAACCTTGTAACAATATATGCCAATATTGACATTGGCATCACAGGCAGGTTAACATGGACTATGCACTTGTGCATGCCATCAGGCATGGCACAGTCCCTGGCCAGCAAGTGATACATTTCTATGATATTAACTGCCAGTATAGCAAAGGTTTAGAACGACAGCTACATGCCAATGCCTATATATCCATGCCAGATGGCATGCAGATCTGCCCTGGCATTGGGTTGTGGCATGTTCATGGCCACTGCACAGAATGCTTTGCACAATATGCTCCCAATTTCATTGTGGGTGCTGGCCAGGTGGATGGGGAGATCATGGAAACCTTGTGGTCCTCCCTGAATATCATTTCCCCATCTGCTAGAGGCATGGCTACTCCCCATCGGCAGGAGGTACTTGATTTCCAAATGAATGATAGCAATTTCCTGAAAATGGTCAGAATGTGTAAGTCTAGTGCTTCTATCAGACACAGTTGCATGGCTAACAGGCTACAGCAATAAGACTCAAGCAGAAACTCAAGGTTGCTGAGGAATCCTATTTAGTGGTGGAAGGCAGGTTTGCTGATTTGAATGGTAATGTCCCACCAGCAATCAGCCAATCATGGGGGGAAGAGGCAGCAGTGGCAATGGAAAACAGGCTGTCAAGGCTGCAGGCCATGGATACAGTGAGGGACAAAAGTGTTGCAATGTGTGTGTGGTGTGACTTGTTGCTGATGTAGCTCAGGCTATTCTGCACAGAGAATCATGATACCTATACCATTGGAAAGGGGTGACTCTAGGCTTTCCAGAGCGCTAAGGTTCAGTCAAAACAAAGCAATACATGCTGAGATACACCCTATTCTTTCTGAAAAGTGCAATGCAACACTTTTGTCCCTGACTGGTGAAATCATGAAATGTGACCTTTTGATGGGATTGAGGGCATGGAGGATGGGAAAAAAATGATTACATAATAAACCACATGATCATCCAGATGATTTGTCAGCATGTAAACAATGACAAACATTGGACTTGTACTGTTAACCCTCCCTCTTTTACCACAACTCATGAAATCATCTCTCTAGCTCACATGGTCATTTTCTCAAGGAATTCTTATCCAATACTGGTGGCCACCACAGTGCCATCAGTATAACATGCTCTCAGAACCATCAGTCCCTTAAAAAACCTGCTGTCAGTCATTTCCTGGACTGTTTCCTCCCCCATGCCTGATGTGTTCTGGGACTAATCAGTACTTGGAAGGCTGAAAATGTTATGGAGGTCAATCTGGCACTTCAGAACATGATGTACAAACCAGTCCCCTCTCAACCAATGCATTTCTGGTGCAGGAACACTGATATGGACATTGGGGTGAGACAAAACCTCCTTGTGCTCTGAGCACCATAAGAGGGTTCACTAGATCTTGCTCTGATCTGAACTGTAGATGACTGGGGAAGGATTATTTGGTCATATGTGACCAAAGGCAATATTCAGGGCCAGATGGAAGCACAGAATTCTGCTCCAGGGCAGTTCAGCAGCATATCCTTCTGATGATACCCAGGGGTAAAGAGGATTTTGTCTTGCCCTAACTTCCATACCAGTGTCCCTGTGCCAGAAATGCATTGGTTGAGAGGGGACTGGTTTGTACATCATGTTCTGAAGTGCCAGATTGACCTCCATAACATTTTCAGCCTTCCAAGTACTGATTAGTCCCAGAACACATCAGGCATGGGGGAGGAAACAGTCCAGGAAATGACTGACAGCAGGTTTTTTAAGGGACTGATGGTTCTGAGAGCATGTTATACTGATGGCACTGTGGTGGCCACCAGTATTGGATAAGAATTCCTTGAGAAAATGACCATGTGAGCTAGAGAGATGATTTCATGAGTTGTGGTAAAAGAGGGAGGGTTAACAGTACAAGTCCAATGTTTGTCATTGTTTACATGCTGACAAATCATCTGGATGATCATGTGGTTTATTATGTAATCATTTTTTTCCCATCCTCCATGCCCTCAATCCCATCAAAAGGTCACATTTCATGATTTCACCAGTCAGGGACAAAAGTGTTGCAATGCACTTTTCAGAAAGAATAGGGTGTATCTCAGCATGTATTGCTTTGTTTTGACTGAACCTTAGTGCTCTGGAAAGCTTAGCATCACCCCTTTCCAATGGTATAGGTATCATGATTCTCTGTGCAGAATAGCCTGTGCTACATCAGCAACAAGTCACACCTCACAAACATTGCAACACTTTTGTCCCTCACTGTATATATGAGGTCAGGCTGCAGAAAGGTAGGTATTGAAGGTTATCCTGGACAGCATTTGTGCTGAGTGGTATTGAAGCTCCCTCTGCAAAGGCAATTGAGATAGATTTACTGGCCATCCCCCAGGCAGGGCATTCCCAGGGTATGGTGACCTGGATTGCCAAGGCATTGAAGATCAAGGAAGCACAAATCCAGCTTGCAGCAGCATGCTGGCAAATCACCTTAAGAGCAACAGAAGCTCAAAATCTCAGCATTGCACATCGCCATGATCATCTCCAGTCCCATATCCACAGCATTTTTGACACTGCCAAAAAACTATTTGGGGACAGATTCGAGGATGCCAACCTGTGCCAGTCATCTCACCTGCATGATCCAGAAACCATTGCATTGCTGCTGCCATCCAATGTTGGCAAAGATCATTTTGAATGATCTGGCCTGGGGTATGTGACACTATTGGAGCTGCAACTGTGGCAAGGACAGGCCAATGATTGTCTTCATGAACTGCAGCTTATGCTTGCAGAGAAGGTGGTCATCTTTTGAACCGACATTCACCATGGAAGTAATTACCACATGGCCACATGTGCCTGGGGAAGGATGGCCAATGCTGATGCAGCTGTGCAATGTCATGCTGCTGTGTACCGCTGGTGCTGCATTCAAATGGGCAGGTTAGGGGCTGGGCTGGATATCCTGGAGCAATACAAAGAGTTGAATGACTCCGACCTAACTATCAGCATGGCAGTATCTGACCCAAATGCCAGAGGTCACAGAAACAATACCCTACCTTGGATCTGGACCATGGATGTACCAAGGGACATGGCCACTAATGATTGGATGTCAGAATGTGAGAGGAGCAATTACATGGCAGCAGCATCTGAGATTTACTTATCATTTTCTCTAGTTTACAGGGTCAATTGGCTCTGGATGAGAGCACTGTGGGATAGGTGGAAGGAGGAGGTTCAGCTGTTGAAATGTGAGCAGGAGTAGACTAAAAACTTTTTTGAAAACAAGGTAAGATTTTGGACTGGCAGAAAGGCTGCTGCATTGGCAAAGGGACAGGCTGGGCCGGCATGCTATGCTGCATGCCAATGCCAGATGTATGGCAGATTAGTGTGTCTTCTGTGAACCATTTCCATCTAGAGACTGCTAGCTGTCTGCAATGAAATCATTTTTGAGGTCTCCCAAATGATGCTGGGATTATCGATCATATATTAGTTGGTGTAGTTGAATGCAAGGCTAGCATTTGCTAATGATTACTGCCTCGATGGCAAATGCATGCCAACACACAAAGCTGTGGGAAAGTTGGCCAACACTTATATAGTATGACATCTCTTCTTTCATGCTGGTAAGTCATGTCCTCAATGTTCACCATGGCTGAACTCTCCATGGCCATGCAGTACATGGGAATGAGGTTTCATTGTCTTGTCGCTGTCATGAAGAAGCCGGATTGGTCTGAATACTGGCACACCAATTGGTATCAATATTTCCTGGAAGAAGTGGTAAGCCACTGTTCCTCTGTTGGTGCCATGTTTGATAGTAGTACAGGGTACAATGGAGCATCTGATGGGCATGGCATCTTGCCATCCCATCACACTTATTGTGCTGCTCACAGCCGACTGGCTGTTAATGTACCTCAACGACAGCGAACAGAGTCCCTGCGACATTTTCGCTTTTATCAAAAGCTTGAATCCCCACATCACAAGGATTAAGGAGTGCTGTGTCAAATTGGCCACTACCATGGCCCATGCATGGTGGCAGAACAACAGTGGCAAGGTGGAATTGGGATATGAGAGGAGACTGCTGAGGGACATAATTGCTGAAGCCATGGAATTTTTTGCAGGAGTATCAGTAAGTGGCAGCACTATTTTGCCCACTTTCAACTCACCCATGGTATCAGAATGGCAGCATTTCACTACCGCTGCTTATTAATTTGCATCCATCACCCACTGCTGAATGTGCTGCACTACATGCAATGTGCACAGAAGGCTTGAAGGATATCGATCAGGAGTTATCATATCTTTCCAAGTTAATCTTACATTCACAGGAGCAGATGTCATCACTGGAAGCCATTACCCAATCTAAACTTGCATTACAGGTTGCATGGGTGGAGTTGGTGTCAAAGGTACAGGAATGAATATACAGCAAGTGTACATATTATCAACCATCTATAATGAGTTTCCTTTGAGGCTGGTAGCTTTACTGTATCAGAATCAATGCCGGAAAATGTATAGGGGCATTCCCATGATCAATGGGTCTGTTGTGTACTCAACTCCCTATGGCCCCAATCATGTCAGCATCATTTTGGGGCCAGTAGTCTATAAAGCCATCCACCAGGGTTACAGTCACATATCCATGATGTGCCAGTGCCATTGAACCATCTCTGGCTTGGTGCTCAACAACTGCCCATTCAACAATGCCACTGGCAAAACAGGCTGGTAATCTGGACCTTGATTCATGTTGCCAGCAGTATCAGAAATGTGCAACCCCCAATTCAAATGTGTGGAAGGGGCTAATATCTTCAGTAATGTATACTCCAGCGGCATCCTCAGCTGTTCAAGGTTTTGTTCTGGCTGGGCTGCATCCTGGAATGCCAATGAGCCTGTAGTCTTGTTGCTTCAGAGAGCTTCTATGCCACATTTAGTTCAATGTTGCCACATTAGTCACTACCACTGCTGTCAATATTGGCAGCACAATTGCTGCAGCCAGGGGGATCCATGCCATGTGTGTTCCTTGTGTCTCCGGACAATATCCCGCTTGAGGCCAGTGGATTTCCCCAGCTTCCCAAACCTGATCACAGCAGAAATGTCTGGTACCAGCTCATTTCCATCCAACTATCTACTTTCTGACCAGCTTGCAGAGTACATGCACTGCTGAGTTCTCCATAAGACACACCCTTGCACTACTGCTGTCCTGCCCCAACCTCTGGAATTTGAGGTCCAGACATGTATTGTGCTCAATCAAATGGCAGCAACACTGGCCCAGGCCTATCGCAATCCCTGTATGCCATTTTAATAGCGGTGCCACATGTCCTGCTAACATTTATTGCAGTTCCCTCCAGCATTGAATTAATAAGGCTGTCAGAAAGCCTATTGCCTCAAGAAACAGGTTTCAATTTGAACTGGGAGGCCCATATCCTTTCCACTCACCCACCATATCTGAGTGGTTATTTGGACATTCCTGCAATCATTCTGGGTGAAGGGGATGCAATTGCTTTGTGGTATCTACCCAGTGCAATGTCCCAATCAATGCAGGTAGGCATTGTGATGCATCCTGCTGTCCTCAGTTCACAACCCTACCAAGGACCAGATGGTGGGAGCCATTCCCCCACTTTCCACTATGTTGACTCAAAGCATATCTGATGGTTCCTGGCAAACATCACCTGATTACTTTCAGGTGGATCACTGTTTGCCAGCTGGCTGCTCAGAGCTTTCCCTGGCCTGGCATCAACTTGGTCATGCCGTGCACATCATCCTAGTGCTTTATCTCAAAATACTTATTTCTAACATTGTAGACTCAGGCACACCAGCCTTCCATATCTGCGGACCTTGTGGCTCCCACTGCTCAGCAATGGATCCATGCTGTCTGAACACCATTGGCAATTCTCTCTGCTTCACTCCCAATTATGCACCCTCCCTTGTATAATGCCAGTTGCCAAGCCATGCAGCAGCTGTCCGAGTGGTCTGCTGCAAATGATCCTGAAATGGCAGCAGCACTCCAACACTGGCCAATGGTTTATACCAACATCTCCATGATTGCTAACTGGTCTGCTCCCCTCCATTGTGACCTGCAATCCCATGCTGACTGGTATGACATGCTTGTTAGTGTCAGCAATTATTCTGAATGCACTCTGGACATTCCCTCTCTTGGTCTTCAATTTGATTACCAGCCTGGCACTGTTGTAGCCTTTTCCAGCCAGCTTTTGTGGCATGGTGTGAATGATGTGAGCAGCAACCATTGCCCACTGGCATTCTACATGTGGGACAATATTCACAACTGGCTTGGAGTCCCTTGAAGTGATTGGATGTGCATTCCATTGGTGTCACAGGCTCTCACCAGCATGTAAATCACCCATGGCATCTTGTGTTGTATTGTATTGGTCATTATTTAATGCCCAGGGCATCCAGTATTGATTGGCACAATCCTGGTTTGAATGAAATCTATGACATATGACATAAATACAACATTACTAGCCACCCTTCTGTGATCTTATGAAGTATAGGTTATGATCTTATACTGGTGGTAAGATATGCAGTATACCAACAATTCATGCTATGCTTCATGTCCATACCTATAGTACCCTAGCTATGTGCTGCCATATACAGAACTATCTGTGCTGGATGCCAAGCACTGACATGAATCCTACTCAATCCTGATGTGTGCCGCCATATGTTGGGCCAATGCCACCGGCTGCCAAGAACTGCTGGTTTATTCCTCTGCATCTAACTGTGTGCTGCTGTATGCAGAACCATCCATGCCACATACACAGCTTTGATGTGGATCATAAGCCAATCAGGTGTTTGCCACTGTATGCCATCCCTGTGCTGCCAGCTGCCACACATCCCTGTAAAGTCTAGCCAACTTGGCCACATTACCAGAGTGTGCTGAGCAATCCCTGCTGGCTGCCTTGACCCTCCAGAGACTTACAGAGCAGGTGCTGCCACATGCTGCAGTACATGTTGCCACAACTTCCCCATGAATTATGCTGCATGCTGCAGTGTGCCATAATGTGGAATGCCATATCTGCCAGCTGCTACTGCTTCCAAATACATGGTGCTGCATCCCAGTTTGTGATACTGAATTCCAACCTTTTAAGCTATGCCAATTCTGGTAGTATCTGCAGGGGGTAGGCATGCTGGGTATGCTGGTAATATTTGCTCCTTGCTCTGGAGTGGCTGGCATTCTGCAGTTTGCTTCAGAACATATGCCAAAAGCTTACCCCAGAGGGCCATTGCATGCTCCAAAGTGCTCTGAAATGCTATGGTATGCTCTGGCACACATGCCACAGTTTGCTTTTCAATTTGTGCCAGAGTGTCTGCCGTGCCACACCTTGGTTTGGAACATATGCCACAGCTTATTCCAGAGGGCCATGGCCTGTTCTGGAGTTCTCTGGAATGCTATGGTATGCTCTGGCACATGTCCTGCAGTTTAGTCTGGAATTTGCTCTGGAGTGGCTGGAATGCCACAGCTTATCCTGGACAGCCATGGCATGCTCTGGCACATGTGTTGCAGTTTACTCTGGAATTTGCTCTGGAGTGGCTGGCATGCCACAGCTTACCCCAGAGGACAATGGCATGCTCCACCATTTGCTCCAGAGTGGCTGGCTTGCCACAGCTCACTTCAGAAGATATGCCACAGCTCACCCCAGAGGGCCATGGTATGCCCTGGAGTGCTCTGAAATCATACAACACTACACTGCTGAGCTATCCTGATGCATGCCAAGGTCTTGTACCAACTTCCAGTGCTGATCTACATATGCTGCAGCATGCCACTGGACAGGTGACATCTCACACTAGGCTACTCCAGGTACTACAGGGACAATTTGATTGTGGCCTACTCATGTGTTATTTGATAATAGAAGCTGGGCTGGTCCATACAGCAGGGGGATGACTCAATGTAGGGCTCAACCTCCACTGGCCCATGGGACATGGCCAATTGTCAGCCTCTGCTGGCCCTGTCATATGGTACAATGTAGGTACATTATGTGGGTCAACCATCTTACACCAATCAAAAGAGGCTGCAGATTGCTAACCTCTTGGCCCCACAGGTAGTGACATCTTAGCCATGCTGTGACTGCTGTTCACCTCAGTTGCAATATAAGGCGGCTGCATTCATGCCACACCCCACAATCCATGTAGTAGGTACAAACAGTATTCAACAAAATGGTTGGGTAGCTGTAATATATGAGTAATAATAATTTATTTGTCGGTCCACTTGGAACTTTTTCTCTATGCCTGCCCAACACCAATGCTGTGCTTTTTGAATTCCAATGGCCCAATGCAGGAAACTTGCCTGATATAGACAGTAACCTCTACTAAATCTGGAGCTTGACTTCTTCCAAGTAAACTTCAGTCACCAGCCAAACGTCCTGCAAGTGGGGGAGAGTCAGTGACACACACCAAATTGTAACAGAACTTACTATTCATGGATCTCAATCGCACAGACCTCCTGTCACCAACTGGGATCAACAGATGAAACAACCTGCAAAACCTCCTCCTCACCCAGTCCAACAGAGCCACAAACACCCACAAACACACCAGTTGTGTCTATTGATGTCTTCACTCCAGATTCATGAAACTGCAGCCCCCCTTGGAATGCCAAATGTGTCTGATGAACTGGTACTTGAATGCCTCCACTCTTGTGGATTTATCATCAGCTGGCTTGGAATATGTAACAAAATATTTGGCTCACCAGTTTCTGAAATGTTCATGGCTCCATGGTTGTGAGAGCTTGAGATAAGCTATGATGATAATCAGGGGAACTTATGAGCTGTGCATGCACAGCCATGTGACAGGGTTCCTGTGGGAACTCCTGGGGTCACTGGCAGCAGTGAGGCAGATTCATCATGGGGTGGATTGGTCTGCCCTAAAGTTCAGTGACACTGACTAAGTGGAGTCACGTGACCGCTCTGCGTGTCAAGGCCAAACACTGCTACATACCAATCAATGGGGCGAACAAGGTTTCATACAGAAGCTACAACAATTATGTGTGACAACAACAAGAGCACGAATGGCGACAATAAGGTTTGACACAGAATGAAGGTTGCACGAGGAAAGAACTGCCGTCCGATGGAGACGAGGCATGATGAACATGGACGCTGAGCTCGAGAGCTCAAGGTTTCGTCTCATGATTTTAGGACGTTTTACTTACAACTATGTTACTCCAGGGAAAACAGGTATCTGCGATGAAGTGCGACTGACATCCGAGTGGTTGCGATGTGAGAATCCACGACAACATATGAGGAGAAGACCCTCGTGCCGACGGCCAAAACCAAAGTTAACGTCGCTGTTTTCGAGCAAGCCATGTCTGAGCTCAAACCATGGTTTACTCACCATGTATTGCGATCACTTACTGCACTCAGGAAATGTACCAATGATAAGGTCTTGCGAGATACAATAGAAGAGAACTACCTAGCGGACTCGGCTGTAAAGGTGAAGCTGCCTTTGAAACCTACTTCCAACGCTGCTCCTGAAGTGGAGATATACCTTCATCATCCCATCATTTACCACTTCCACATTCCCAAGGAGAATTACGCCAAGTCCATCCAACTATCCAACGTTCAGTGGATGGCTGTGTTGCATCATGACAATAATATGCAAGCTCCCCTCGTTAACCATCTGTTCCGAAGCTACCTTCATTACGAGGCAACATTAATGGAGCATGTGATGAGGTTCAGGGCAAAACAACGGTCGTTAAAACTAAGAAGATGCACAGAGTCCATACGCAGAGACGCGTTTCTGCACTTAGAGCCCGAGGACTCGAGGTTTTACTCTACTTTTGTGATGTCCTACCCATGGCCATGTTACTCTAGAATAGACTACGACTTCGAGGAAAGAATGCATAGATATACAGCGTGGCAAGTACGACACCCACGAACTGCCAGAAGAGAAGTGTCCAATGCGACTCTACAGACTTACACACGAGAACTACGATGAATAGCACCACAATGGCAACTTTCGGAGTTGTGACAAGACACATGACATGCGAGGGGCATCAGGGCCATGCCAAATGGGATCGACAGCCCAAGATTTAGCTTTTTCCTTGAAGCATTTTACTTACAGCTACAATGTTCTTGGGAATATGAGGTTCTACAGGGTATCAATGTGGTTCCAAGCTACGAAACGTCTACAATACAAGGATTCGGGTCAGGACGATCCACAACCATGTCCCTTCAGAATGGCACCTACCTTGTCATCAGTGGAAGCGGATTTGTAGGTTGACTTATCGTCGAACACCTGGGGAGGGGAGAAGCCCTCTCCATGTTGGATATTGCACAGAGCCACCATGATGTCCCATTTTGAATGGGAAACATCACAGATGAATGGGACATGTTAGACACATCGAAAAAGTTGGGCGCCACATGTGTCATATGCACTGCCTCATTGCAGCATGGCACCAAAGACCCCAAGGTCAACATTGAAGGCACCTGAGCCGTCATCAACACAGCCATCACAGCCAGTGTCCGTAAACTCGTCTACATGATATTCGGGCCTGGAGACCACCAAACGATGTCCGACTTATACCAAGCATATCAATGCAACCAATCCCATATCCAGCTTGGTGACAACAATAATCTGTTCGATTATACCTACATCAGCTATGTTGCACAAGTCCACCTACTCACAGCGGAGATACTCGTTCCTCCTCCTTTCACTACCATGTCGAGCAAACCCAAACCAGACACCGAAAGTGCTAGAGTAAAACTCAACGAATCTTACACTGCACTCTCCCTCCCATACATGCCACAACTGAATATCACTGCATGCTACACAGCTCCACACAGCTGCTTGGTCCCTATGTCATGCCCCCACCCAACGCCGAACACATCCATCTGCGCTCAACATCCCGTTTGACCCACATGAACTCAAGCACCCCATTGTCTGATCTCGTTGATGGACAAGCATTCTCCATCACAAGTGGAGAGTCAGTTTACTTCTGGGACATTTCAAGAGCATGTGATGACTACGAGCAATGAAAATTGAGTTTAGAAGTATAAATGAAGTACGAACAACAGCACCACAACTCGCCACAGAATGATAGCTGTTCGAAGCAAAAGCAGTCATTCAATAGAGGAGAGACATAGTAGATCCAAGCGCTGAGCTCAACAGCTCATTTATTCTCTTTTATTTTGTGCCATTTTGCTTACAACTACGTTATCCTAGGAAAAGTAGGTATCTCCGACAGAGTGCAACCAACATCCGAGCGGTTGGGATACTGGAGTCTACAATGACGTACGAGGAGAAATGACGGTCCAAAGAGTCGAAACAACATGACATGTCATGACAGTGTTACTACAAGTGGGGCCAATGGGCAGGATGAAGTGATATCGGTTCGAAGAGAGTTGGGATGGGTTCAACGTCCATCGAAGCCACCCAATGACAAGTTTCAAGTGATCATTCAATGTACACAGTGGTATCTGGACAATTTAAGTGTGATGGTGCTGTGTTTCAACACCAAGCGACGGTGTTTCGAGGCCAGAGGAGTCCCCCAACAGGGAGATGGCTAGATGACCTTGGTTTGCGAAGGAGGCAAGAGGATCTACAAGTCCAAGGTGACATGTTTTACTTTATTTCAAGTGTATACTATGTCAAGATACATTGTTTCTGGGACCAAGGATGTGGTTGGCAAGGGTGGATGACTCCAGGTCGTGCATCGCCACTTAGCGGAAGAACTTCATCCACAAGATTCAGTACTGGACGAGATATGAGAAGTCAGGGATGCACGTGTGCAGGACATCAAAGCTACGAGAAGGAGAGGGGTGGACATAGCGAAACTCCCGGTGTGAGTACCAATAATCAATTTTCTTTAATGCATGTTTCTCCATCGTACATAGTAGAGTGTCGAACCTCCAGTCCCTGCGACGCCTGGAACACAAGCATAAAGCTGATGATGAAGAAGCCGAGCGCTGAAAAATGATGGTCGCAGCGGAATGGGAGGGCCAAGGCCCTGGTCATCGGACGAAATTCATTCCTGCATGTGATGTACAAATTCAGAAGTCGAGGGAAGCCGAGATGTCATAGAGGATATATGGCATACAGTGACGCCGACACATGGGCTCGGGTTTTCTTTTACTCTGGCTTCAATTTTGCGCTAAGTCGTCTTAAGGATGAGGAGTCGAGAGGATGACATGTGCATGAATTGTGAATACATCGTTGATAGGTTTTTTACATGTACATATACTTCAGGTTAGTTCGTGAAGGTCAAAGGTTGCTGTGCCGGCCAGAGTGCTGCGCTACTACCCCATTGCCATTCTACGCCCTATACTGCATTTCAAAGAGCAGTCCCCCCCTTGTTTCGTACTTGATTCATCACCCATGTGTTTGCTTGTCCAGAGTTACCGTTTCTGTGACTCAAGCTGTGTATCTTGCATGTGTTTGTCTCCTCCTTTCCTTGGCAGCCAGGCTGTCATGTACTTATTCGTTTGCCCGGAGTTACCTCCATCGTCGTGCTTGCGAGGGTGGATAGTCAGGGACATGTGTGGGGTCGAGCACATGTTTGGGGTCAAAGAAGTGGGTTGCGAGAGGAAGGCATGAGGTGTGTTCGAAGTTTAGTTTGGGGGTTAGGTGAGGCTAGGTTAAGTTAGGGCTTGAACATAGGCCAGGGTACCCTCATTATCATCTTGTCCAATAAGACTCAAGAGGGAGTTTTGAAATTATACACAACTGAGAGCGGCTTGTACACTGTGCACTAAGATGCAGTAAGTGCTTTCGTTACATCTGCCGGAGGGCATGGACCGGGGTTTGCTGGGCAAGAAAAAGGATGGGTGCAACTGATAGGTGTGGTGGTTGCAGAATGGTCATACACAGACCCGGGCGGGCTACAGTTGGTCATGGGTTGGGTAAAACACTTGCATGGCTTGTGGAGCTCCGGAGGATGGAGAAGGCGAGGTCAGGGACTGCACCAGTAATTCACAGTACGTAATAATCCATCCCAAGAGCAGAAATGGCAAGTGGATATGTATTGATAGTGACAGAACCAAAAATGGGGACCACTAAGAAGTATGTACTATATGGACCCTTAACAAGTATAATGCCATGAGGTGTTTTTGCATTCGTGCTGTCGTGTCACGGACCAGAATAGTGGGTTAGGTACTGGCCAGGTATGCTATTAGCAATGTCACTGCATGCGTATGAAAAATACAAGTGAGGGGAAATGATCTGATGAGTGAGTGACTCTGTACACACATGCTCATCCCTCAACTTCTTCTGAAGTATAAATTCTTGATGTCCCAGTGCTGAGCCCCCGTCCCCTGGCATGATGGCCTATTATCCCATCACCCAGCATGATGACTATCCAGAGGTCCCATGGGACTACAACTCCCGGTTTTGTGTTCAGGTAACGCTGTTTGTCCCCCACTCGCACTCGCACTCGCACCTAATCCCCTCCAAAGCCAAGGGTTAAACGATCTTTTTCTTTTGAGGAATTGCAATCAGGTTCATTCTTGGCATTCTTAGATGAATTGGACATCCAGTTCTATCGCTTGTACAGTCAATCGGTCTCCATCCCTTCCAATGACTTGTGCAGTGGCTCACCGTTGCATTATCCCTATTTTCATCAACAATGGTCTCTAACTGCCTCGGATTGTGCCCCACCTCCATTAAAGTTGTATGCTTTGGTTGGTTTGCTGGGAAAGGCTCCTGCATATCAGCTTGTCCCTTCTGTGATTCCATCCACCACCGCAACGTATTCTCATACTCAGCTAGCCCAACAAACGGTCAGTTGATGGTCCTATCTCCTATCAATGATCTAATTACTGAATGCCCATTTGGCAATCACCGCATAGTCGATGTACTTGTCAACGAATCCGTCTGAATATCTGCCTGTCGGTAACTCTTATGCCCAGGACGCAACCCTGCTGTCGCGATATCCCAACATAGACTTCCCGTACATCAACCATCATGACAACTTGGTTGCACTGATGATTGGCACCAGTGATTCGTTGATGGATCGCCTTCCAGTCTCCCTGGAGGAGAAGACGCCCTTCGAGCAGACCTTACCAGCTGCACCTCAACCACCACAGTCATTTACAGTTTCATCGGCTTCGGAATCAAGTGATTGGATGGATAGCGACTCCAGAACTCATGAGACCGTTCCAAGCCAGGTATACCTCAGCAATGACCCTGTTCAGGTGAATGCATCGGTAACATATGAACGGACGCCTACATGCGAGTATATGACTTCCGCACAGATGCTGCAGTGTCGGACTCGATACCCATCAGCACTTGCCTGCCTATTTTGTCGGAGGCGGAAGATCGCATGTGGGCCTCCACTACTGGGGACTAAAGACAAGACGTGCAAGTAAGTTCTTCCTGCCTCTTACCTTTTTCTTTCTTCTCTTTCCCATTCATGTTGTTGGTGGCTAGACAGCTGTCCGGTTGGTCCTGTGTAGCACTTCCCTTATTGTCCCACTTGTGGACGCCTTTGTGGGAAAACGTTCCGCTCCAAGGGAGTGTGGAACAGTGGGTACCATAAATACCATTTTCATTGCTTTGGCACTGGCATGTGGTATCTCCTACCAATCACCACCTCTAAAGGCGGAGGCATGCATGCCTGCTGATTTGCGTACCCCCTCTTCGATATTCTCTTGCCCATGATTCTCTGTAAACATTTACTGATACTTCCTTTTCAACCAGTCAATGTGCTCGGTGCCATTTGAAATGTGAATTGCCCCTCGAGAATCGGCACGGGATGCACAAGCGCAAGTCAAAGGTCTCATGGGCTGGGTCACAACCAGAACTTTCTGGCTCGACCGTGACCTTGCCAGTGGTAGGAGAAACTGATGGAACGAATGGACTTCCACCAAACACTGAGAACGCCTCTGGGTCCACCAAAGCCCTGTACAAAGGGTGGAAATGCTCATTGGGGAAGCAAACATAAAGAACTTGAATCCTGGTCATTTCTCTTGCTTGGTTGGGTATCCTCCAAATCCATTCCCCCTATCATTTACATTTATCTACTTCGCCTCCCTGGCATGTTTTCATGCAGCATGATATTCTTTCAAGGGCATATGGGTATGCAAATAGTTTATAGGTCATTTGGTACTCTCTTCATTTTCACTGTTTTGCTATTGTCTAGTTTCATGTTTCACATTTTATTCCTTGCACACATCAAGGTTACTGGAAGATAAGGGTCAACCCCCAGCCCAGTAATGTGACACTAAGGGCTTCATATTTATACCAACAGTCTTGACATCATCCTTTTCTCACATAATTTCACTAGCAGGTTTGGCACCCTTCCATACTGGATATGCTTGGGCAACAATCAGCGCTTCGTGCCATTGGCTGTGCATCACTACAGTTAAAGTTGCAATGCATGGAAAGTTCTTACCAGCATAATAATATAAACATCATTCTTTACTTTCAGTACCTTCAAATACAGTATAATGTGCATGAACAACACTTGTAAAAGGAACAACATGGAGATGACCCCATGTAGTCCATTTAGTCACAACACATGGGCAGCCTGTGTGCCAAAACACCAACACTATACAGCCCCTGGGGGAATTATAATTACAAACTCCCAACCATAATTTGGGGAAAATAATGCTGGGAGTCGATAGATATGTCCATTGGGATGTCCCAGGTGAAATTTGAATGAAATCAGCAGTTGGAAAAAAAATCTACAGGGGGTAGAAGGATGGTCAGACCCCAAAGTGGTATCTCTTTGGAAATACTTCTGGGAGGCTGGAATCATTTCCATTGTCTTCAATGGCATTGATAACACCCAGGACATCCATCCCTGGCAAGCTGGCACCCCCTCCTGATGTTACTGGATTGCCATCCCTGGGGTATGAGGAGGGGATCGGGTATGTTGATGAAACAAATATGGGGACCTTTGTAATGCAATTCTGATGGTCTTGTAATGTCATACAGATGGGGTAGACATGATTCAGACAGCCAGATTGATCTCTGAAATCATTTTGATGGAGTGAACATGGGGAGGGGGGGTAACATATCTTACATGGATATTCTGACACCTAGGAATGCTGCAACCATTCTCATCATCTGTTGTGACTTTCAGGCCCACCAGGACAACCATTCCTGACAAGCTTTCATGCTTCCTAAACTTTACAGGATTAGCACCCCCAGGATAAGAGGAGGGGAATGACACATAGGGTCCTTTCTGGTGTGATCCAAATGGTCCTGCCATGTCATTCAAGTGGCACAGACATGGTATGGACAGCTGGATTGATCTGGAATTGTTTTGATGGAGTGAAGCTGAAGAGGGGGGTTTGCATTGGGGCCAGGTATCATCCCAAGATGCCAAACATGTTGCTACTTGATCAGACTACACTAGGCAACACTGGGATTCAGTTCCACAGGAATGGGAACCACAATCTATATCAACATTGCATTCATCACTTTCTCCCTCTGTACCCATATCCTTGCCTTCCCCTCCCCCCCATCCCTCTGCTTCCCTCTATGAGGTGGCCTTGCCTCTTCTTGCTGGAGGCTTTTGAGCATTCTTTGCCTTTGATGACTTCTTAGTCTGTGCCTCTTTCAGCCTCTGCCTTTCTAAGATGAGGGCCTTGCTAGCCAGCAGTTCATCATATCCCACATGCTCCAGGAGCTCCATCTGCAGTGCATTCCTGGGCTTTACCACTCAAGATGCTCATCTCCTGGCCTGCTGCTGTTCCTTCTCAGTGGAGATCCCCTTGATCTTGTAGAACTTGGGATTTGTCACCAGAACCACCTTCTCACCCTCCACCTGCCATGTCTTCCCAGGACTCTTTTCACTCCCTTTGGTCACATCAGGTAATGTCTGAAGGACAGAAAATATCCTGCCAAGGTGGTCCAGCACCTCAAACTCCTCCAGGGGTGTCCTGTTCTTCATCACCTGGTGATACTCCCAAATATAGCCAGGCTTCATCCAGAAGACATTCCATGGTGACCTCCATGAAGGTTGTCCTGCTGTGGGTCCTGGGAAAAACAGGTTGACCCTCTCTGCAAAGCTTGACTGTTGGTGACCAGCCCCTCCACTCCCTGCTATGTCTGCATTGCAGGCCTTGAATTCGCAGGCACATATTGTCCTGAAGGTCTGGTTCAGAGTCCAACTCTGAATGGCATCTTCCAAAGACATTGGCTCTGGTTTTCCCTCTGGACCTGTCAGCCAAGTCACATCCAACTGGATCCAAAGCTGACAGGTAAACAGAATGAAAAGTTTCCCTACCACTGGCCCCAGACTGGACAGTTGGGCCAACCACTTCCAGTCCTGCATGATCAACCAAGGCTGCAGTTGGATGGTCCTTGTCAATTTGGCCCACATCAGTCTGCTGCCAATGGGAAATTGTTCCACTTTGTCCAGAGGGGGAATCCTTGGCCAGGCAAGTTGTCCATCACCCCTCTTCAACTTTCCCTCCATCAGCTTGAGCACCTCCAGGTCATCATGATCCTGAACTTCTGGAAGATGGGGGACACAATGCAAGTCCAGGTCCAAAAGGAAGAACATTCCCAACTGCTCACACACCCTGGAGACCTGCAGAAAGGCCATGGACTCTCGCACATGGAAGTCGAGGATTATTGCAGTGGTGGACATGCACCGAATCATGTGGCAGATGATGCCAGTCAGAATCCCAAGGTTGGGCAGTTCCAGTTCCTTGAGAGAGATCTGAGCCAACTGGAGGGCCCTGATGCATCCAGCCATAAATTCCAACCAGACTTTGGTTGGGATCCAGAGAATAGGATTGGAGGCTAAAAGCTCTTCCATCTGCAAAGATGGAAGCATCAGATATGACCATGATTGAGCTTGCAAATGCATCACCTTTGTGGCACCACCAGTACTGCCTGCCCCACAGCAGCCCCACCCACCCTGTACTCGTCTTGCACCCCATATGACCTCTTCTTTGCATCTCCAGAATACATGTTGATGGCCTGCATGCATTCCCCGATGAAGTCATTGTTCATGGCATAAGCATCCTTGTCCATGACAAAGGTGGGGCTGTTGTCATTGGGTCGGATCACCTCATAGGCCAGATTATAAGCACTTCTGAATGTGATGTGAGTTTGCCTTGCTCGCTCCTGTGACATCTCTGCTTGGATCCCCCCATACCATCCAAGCATGCAAGTGTGGTGGGCATTTCCTCACAAATATCCACCTGCCCCAAAGGAAGCTTCCAGGGCATCCAGTCTCCACAATCCCACGAGCTTTTTGTCACATGCAGGGTGAATGCTGATTCCCAAGTCAACCAAGAGCTCCCCATTGGCCCTGTCTACCATGTGGGACCAATCCAGAGCTGGAATTCCATGGAGGAGAGCTTGGACCAGTGTTTGAACCACTCCTGACAGGGTGGTTTTTGTCCACAACTTGATTCCCTTGCATTCCAGGACGAAGAAGAAGGAACCATAGTTTGCAAATCATGAAGGGTCCTCTTGGATGATTGCCTCCATGGTCTTCTGGATCTGCTTCAACACTTGCATAGAAAAGGGGACTGCTTTTGGCTGACCAGCCTTCTTGGTTTTGCCACCCTTTCATGCCTTGAACTGCACTTCCTTCAGAGTGAGAGAGACATATGGTGCACTTGAAACATCTGCATGTGCATGGATCACTGGAAGTAGGACATGCTCCCAGAAAAAGTCAAGGACCTCCTTTGGGATGTGATTGGCATGCTTGTGTGTCATCTCATCCCTGTGGATCATCCTGGGGAAGCAAATGTAGACATTCATGGTGCCAGCAGCATTGCTCAAGGCACCAAACACTGTGTGAGGTACTCCACACAGAGGAAATGCCATGGTCAACCATTCAGTATGGCTTCCAATGACACTGTAATCTGCCTCTGACTGAGGCACGAGGATGTCAACATACACATGATTGTGCTTGTGCATAGGAGCCTTTTCCTCAACGATGGGACCAAGGTAGATGGGCAGCAGTGTGTTGAACTGTAGGGAATGTGTCACCCATATGAGACTGTCGATGTCCATGGTGACTTCCAACTCCTCTGGAGTCACCAACTTGTGATCCAGCTCCAGGTCCAGGCAGATGTGATGCCCATCCTTGTGCTGCCCATTCACAAAGGTGTTCACAAGACATTCTGATGTGCTTGAGCCGATCTCAATCATCTGAGAGGCACCCAGTATGGCCACATCATCCATGTCAACTCTTGATGGATGGGGCACCTGCCGGGCAAGAGAGTAATTTCCTGGAACAAAGCAATCAGAAGAGGGCACCAGGGCAGGATATGAGTGCTCACCAGTAACATGGTCACCGATTTGATGAGAAGACTGGTAGTTAGCTGGAACACCCACTTGGAGGATATGGTCTGACAATCTGATGGGGGGACCCAAGTAGAACATCTGGTTGAAGGAACTCAGCAGACAATAGCCATAATCTCGAAAGGATGTCCACATCCCAGGCCGATAGTAGGGCTCCTCCACAATCTCGTTGCAGTTGCGGTCCTGGCGCAAACTTTCCAAGACAGGTCCTCCTTCATATTCATCAAACCTGTGATCGAAACATTTCCATCGTTGACCTTGGTATGCAGGGAGGTATACCGGTGGAGTTGGACGTGGGAAACAGTACATCATTCCAGCCGACCAGTCCTTGACATGCTTGCGTCACTGGATGATCTCAAGGGGATCATCTGGAGTGGATTCCCCTTCGACTCGATGACCATGGGCAGCCTGAGGAGGAAGTCAATCCCTGGCTCTGGCCCTGCTCACATAAGGGTAGTGCCGAAGGAGATCCCTGAGATGCTGAGACTTGGTGTCCAGAGGCAAAGGATGGTCTTCACCTTCATCTTCAGTGTCAGTCGGAAAGTCACCATTGGAGTGCACATCAGGGTTCACTACATTGCTGGAGTCATCCCCCCTTTGGCAGTGAAGGCAGTTGGCCCCAATGACATTCAACTCATGGACAATGGTAGCATGTTGCTCTCCAGATGATTGGTTTTCCACATCCATGAGGATGTCTTCACCGATGGCTTTGGTGTTGTCCCACTGTGTCCATATGTGACCAGGGGGAAGGGTGGTTGTAGACAAGTAACAATAGTCCTCCCAGCACCTTTGACAGCCCTCCTTCACCATGACAAGCATTCTAAGGTGGAGATGATGACCACAAGGAATTGGAGGGATGTGGATGGTAGGCCTGCCATCACCAGATAGCCCTCCTCTCATGAGCGACTCCATGACAAAGGATGCAATGGGCCCACAGTCAAAACCGTTCTGTGACCAATTGTACACCTGCACATCAACTTGGGTTGGGTTGATGGCATCAAATCCATGAAGAGATGCTATGCATGTCCAGTAGAAAGGGCCATTCCATGTGTTCCAGTCATTGTGCAGTGGGTCATAGTGGGGATAGGGGGTTTCCAGGACATGTTCGATGCACCTTCCAAGGATGAATGCAAGGTTCAACCAATAGTCAAAGACTGCAACAAAGAAGTGACTGTTTTGCATGACCACAAAGGCAATGGGAACAGATGGATTGGCAGGATGGGAATCGAAGAGATGGTGTTGACAAAAAAATTGAATCTCCTGTGCATCTGGTAAGGCATGGGTGCCCCCACTGACAGATGGAATGACAGAGAACAAGTCAGCATAGTGGACATGCATCCTGCCCTGGACAGCATACCATTGGGACAGGAGATGAAAGTTGAGGATGCTGGCATCAATCCAAGTTTCATACCGGAGTGTCCCTATGGTCTGGTAGGCCATCACCCATGTGGTAGGCCTGGCCATGGAACACACTTTCAGAAGTGATTGTAAGTGGATGGAGAGAAAGAGTACAGAAGAGACTCACTGATGATATCACATACAGAAGGCACCCCTGAATCCTGACTTGAGTCCTGATGGGGTGGATGCAATGGTGCAACTGACAGGCCATGGACATTCACAAAGTAATTGTCAGAGGCATTGCTTTGATGCTCCTCTTCTGACCCACTCAAGTGGTTTACCATGGCCTGGCACTTCTTGTATATCTGGTTCAGTTCATCCTCGTCAACAGAGGATTCTGGATCTTCTGGAGGAGTCATTGCTCTGGCAAGGAGACCACCCATTATTACACTGTAGGATGGGGACAGAGGAGAAGAGCATGCTGAGTCTGAATGATGAGATGGAGGAGAAATGGCCTTCATGACATTGTCAAATGCAAGTCTGATTTCACTTTCATCAGTGGAGGATGCATTGGAAGCAGCTCTGAGGGCTCTCTGGGAACATGTCTGGGGTGCCATGGCAGTGGAATGTTGGTTCTTTGCTGATCCCAAACACATAATGCCATGCCAAACCCAAAGAAAAATTTTCAGGGTCTGCCCTGGCTAACCAAGAATTGCAAGCAACATCATGGGTTACCCTCCAACTTTTTACTTTGCCTCCCAACCCAACATGGCCCCTCCATCCAACAAGACCTTTCTTTCCCTTCCATCATCCTCCAAGCTAAGTGGTAGGTCTCAATTAGACACCAGCAGTCATTTAAGCTCATCCAGCCAGTGATGAACCTCACCGGTGTCACACACCAAAGGTGTTGTGGACATGGTTACAGCTGACTCTGCCTAACTTGTCGACAAGTTGCACACAATGCCCAAGCATGCAGATGAAGACTAAAGGCCTCATGTGTAGAAAGACTGTCGGACATTAACAGTCATCCTTTGCACAAGAATGAGTCATCAGTGCTAAAGAGAAAAGAGGAAGCGAGTTAAGCACACATTAAAGGTTTTTAGCGCCTGTGTATGGCATTCCGGTTTTCATTGTATCTCCACCATTTCCAAAGATATCGACTCCGTTCCCACACTCGCTTAAAGTGCTCAGCCCCATGATTCTTCCTTCCAAATTTGGAGAGGATCCTCACACCCTGCATGTTTCTACAGCACTCCATCCATCAGATGCTCATTTTGCTAAGTCCATCAATCATGGCCACCTCTTTGTCAATCATCTCACTTGTCTCAGTTGCCAGAGACAGTGGCTATGTATATCTGCCAGGCATTCCCACCAGCTTCCGTCCTGAGGCCCCCTGGTTCATCCCATTGTTGTCAGCCCCATCTCATCCCATGCAGCTTGGTCAGCGTGTTCTCCTTGTCAGTATGACTTCCAGAAGGACGTTCTTTGATCGCCTCAGGTCTGTCACTCAGTTAGAAAGGTCTTATGTGGTTGTTTCAGTCTCCCCAGTTGATGAAGCATATGGATTGTTCCTCCCTGCTCCCTGCACCATCTTTATTCCAGTCTCGTCCATCATTCTTCCCACATTGCGACAGCTGCAGTATAATCTACTGTCCTCCAGCCTCCCTGATCGCATTCATGATGAGTATGACATGCATCTTGCCTTCTTACTGCAAGATCCAGCAGAAGACATTCCCCCTTCTCCTCCTCCTCCATCAGGACCCCATCCATGAAGTTTTTGTTAACTTCGCTGAGAGGATGGAAGGGTGGGAGATGTGATCACGTATGCTCCCATTGCCCCACAGACCCCCAATGCCCTAGCCCCCTTTGATGCCTGACTCATGCCCTTCAATTCTGGAATTAATACTTCCCTATCTGGAAACACCATCCATCTGTCATGCTGTCTTTGGATCTAGAGATGTCTCCACTGAGATCTAACTTGCATCGCCACCCCCTAATGTGATATCAGTGCACTTACTCAGTTTCTGATTCTGTTTGACTCGTTTTGTGATATTTTGACTATCCCTGACTCGTTCATTGCCAATACTTACCAATCTTCTTTGCTTGCTTACTTTTCATTTCTCGCTTACTCATCATGATTACTCAGTCCTTACTCATTACTTACAAAGTGTTTGTGCCTTGTTTGTCACAAGCTGTGCTCCCCCCTCAGTATATAAACCCCCATGTACTTAGCTACAAAAAAAAAAAAAGCAATTCAGAATCAGTTCAGAAGTCAGCTCAGCTCAGCATATCTTGTCATCGACAGTTGAGGCTCATTTGGAAGAGTCTATCTGTCTTCATTCATATCATTGGTAGTTGAGGCTCCACAAAGGGGTCTATCTGCCTCCATCCATTCATCTGAAGCTTTATCTCCACTTAGTCAGCAAGTCCTGCTTAGTCATCCATCCACTCCTGCGTAACTCGTCAACAACTTGCGCCAGGAGCACATTGTATCAAAGTCCATCATTCCAGAAGTCCTTTTGGCTGGACACCTTCACTCCATTCAGCATCCCCCATTCAATCATCACCTGCTTGTCTACTCCTGCATAACTCGTTGTTGACTTGCACTAGGAGCACCTGCCATTGAAGTTTCCCCCTCTTAGGTTTCTGCACTCCAGGTTCCATGGAGGCACACCACCACTTGCTTTACATTTGTCTTTTGTGTTGGTTTTGGTTGGTTTTCACCACCTTTCCACACTTTGACTCACACTGGTGCAGCTGAAGACATCCTGGATGGAAGGGAGGAAGTTCCAGAACACATGACCCACACCTTCCAAAGAGGTGATAAGTAAGAAAAGACTGGGTGGGCATGTCATTTGCTGATGGAAGCTTTAATTAGCATCTTTGTAAATGGCAACAATGGCAGCCTGTGGTATGCTGTGATCAAGGACATCAGAGTCCAACAGTTGAAGAGAAGTAATGTAAGAGATTTCCAGTTCCATGTAGGTGTCCACCCTTCTGACATGCAGTACAGAAGGCATGGGTTGAAGTGCAGTGGTACTACAGCAGGAGTGATATAGGAGACAAAAAGTGAGCTGGCTGTCATCGAGTTCCTTGTATCTTTGACTCACTCACAAACAGCATGAGAAAATACATTGGCAACAATGAGCTGGTTCTATTGGACCACAATGACATCATTGAACCAGAGGCCATCATGTGTAAGTCATCCCTGAATTTTGTATACAGCTTGGAAGCTCATGGAGAGCATAGGTGCCAGCAGACATCACATCTTTCAGTGCAGAAAGGTATTTTGGTCCTCTGATAGGACCCAAGGATATGTATACACAGTGGACCATGAGCACACATGGTAAACAAGTCATCCAGGTATGGATGAATGGCATGCCACCAATTTTTGAAAAACTCCTGACATAAACTACACCCCATCAGGGCCCCTTCCATGCTTGCTCTGTCTGTGAAAAACCATATAACCCAGACAAAGCTGAACAACAGTATTGTCAAACCTGCAAAAATTGGTTCCACTGCAGTTGTTTACAGAAACTCACAAAGGGAAGCACCAGACCCCTGGACATCACAAAGGAAGTCCTAAATGGGACAGGTCTCTCACTGCAGGATATTCAGGTGTGTGTCCTGTGCATTCCAATATGCAGGGGAAATGAGGGTGGTGTGGTGGGCAATGGTGAGGTTATGATGAGTATGTGGGAGGAGGTCAGAGCAGCACAGAACAGGCAGAGACAGGAGGTTGAAACTGGTCTACAAAATCATATGACCAGTGACCTGATCCAACAGGCACAGAAGTCATATGTGTATTATGGATGCTCCCTCTGTTTTGCAGAAGGCAGAGAGTGTTACATATGATGTAGGCTCTTTCTTGGCTGTAGAACCCTGACCCAAACAAATGCCAGCCATTGAACAGAAAGAAAGGAATTGGAAGAGGCCAGGGTGATGATCAGGAGGCTAAATGCTGCATCGGTAGCATCAGATGCTGTGGTAGAACTGAATAAAGAGCAGCAGTGTGATCATGCACCAGTATGTGATATTTCAAAGATTTTCCAGACCATCAGCACCATAGCACCTGGCCCCTCTACATGGATTATGACATGGAAAACACATGTAGACATAATAGGCAGAATGCATCATGGACAAAAGCAGCAAACTGGATCCAAGTGATTTAGATGGCCTTAATTACATCAGTAAATGTGGGTGGGACATGCTGAACAACAAGGAACATGGTCTAGCAAAATATAGAAAGGGGGGAGGGGTCAGGTTGTCATACTCAAATTTATCATATACCATCAGAGAAAGCATTTTTCAGGTTGCTACATCATGGATAGCCTTGCTGACACTGGGAAATGTGGTTAAGACATGGCAGACAATGGCAAACATCGCCTAGCAAAATATAGACTGGGGGAGGTCAGGTGGTCATGCACAAACTTATCATATACCATTGACACAAGTGCTCATCAGGTTCCTACCACTGTGGATAGTCTTGAGAACATTGGTAAAGGGGTTTAAGAGATGGGGAACAGTGGAGAATGTGGTCTAGCAAAGAAAAGACTGGGGGAAGTCAGGTGGTCATGCTCAAATTTATCATGTACCATCGGACCCAGTGTTTGTCGGTGTCAAGTCCGGGCCTACTCCAACCAACTCCAACGCTTAACAAGGTCTAGAGAAGGGTTTGGAAGCAAGTCTGACACAGAAGAACAGAACTCCAACTAGCGGAGTGTCGGCAGGAACGAAGACTGCCAAAGCAAAGGCAGAGCGGAGTGAGGGCATCGGGTTTAGCTCGTGCGCTACCCCCTTGCACAATCTCAGCCCTCGTATTTCAGAGGGAGAGTACAGACAGAGAGTCGGAGGTAACTCCGACAGACAGAGGACAGAATCAGAGGGAGTAGGAACTAAGTTGATATTCGTACTGAAGAACAGCAGAGTACAGTACATGCTTTTATACTGCTATGGAGGTACAGTAATCGGAATCGGAACTGACATACAGAGACTCATAAGTTTTCAAGTAAAACTTCCTGGACGACGAATGAAGGGTAGACAGAGGACATATGAATGGGTAACACAGAACATCCAGAAAAGGAAACAGTCCAGGTGCTGGACCATGTGGTGAGCATGCTGCGGAGTACCTGACTGCGAAGGTAGTCACATGACCCCTCAGAGGACAGACTGCTCGGTCCAGTAGGAGAGCAACACAAGTCCGACAGCAGTCGGAGTGGAGATGGTTCGCAACCAACAGAAGTTGGGTGGAGTTGGTGCAGAGTGAGTGAACGACCGGTGGAGTAGGGCGCAGAGTGAGTAAGGGCTTAGTGTGAATGCACAGTTATGACAGTGCCCCCCCCCTTAGGGCCTGAACCCCTGAAGGCTGCATGTATGGAACGAGATCAACACGAGTTGATCATTTGAAATTATTTTGATGCCTCGAGGATAATGGGTTTAGCTGCGGCGGAGCTCCGTCGGAGTTCGAAGTTCTGCTTAAAAACACATGTTAGGGTACTGATCCTTTGTATCCCATCCCCCCATTATCATGTCCTCTCAGCGTCAGAACAAAACCCCCCAGCCCACCCCTGGTCACTCTCATGACTACTCCCAGGTCGCTGACGACGACCTAGTCATCCTTACAGACGACTCAATGGACACTGAGCGCGAGAAGACAGTGGAGAAGGCACGTTGGCAAGAAGAGGCGGAGAAGAAGGAGCGAGAACGTGAGGCGGAGCACAAGGCCAAATGAGAGGAGGCCAAGCGACAAAAGGCGGAAGAGGTGTGGCAGGAGGTGGAGTGGAGGCAGAGAGAGGAGGAGGAAGCGCAGCAGAAGAAGGTGGCAGATGAAGAGGCCAAAAGGCAAAGACAGAGAGCAGCAGAAGAGGCAGAGAAGCAGAGGCAGAGGGCCCAGGCCAGGCAGGATGAGGCCACGCAAAGGTGAGTGACAGAATCCTACAAGTCAGGCAGAGCTGACTTGTATTTTTATTTCAGGTTAAGCAGCACGGTCTATGACGTCAACACCACCCAGAGGGTCCCTGGGACCTCTGTGGTGGTCACCACGACCAGGTGGCCCCCTTGCACTTGCTGCATAGCGAGTCTGACGGTGGGTCAGTGCAAGCCAGGGCAAGGTAAGACCAGGGCCTGTGTGCCCTGCCACAACAAGAAGAAAACCTGCAGTTGGATGCGGGAAGAGGTGGCAGCGGGACCCTTGTGGAAGAGAGCAGGGACAGGGAGTTCCCGAGGAGAGAAGAAGAAGAGGATGCGAGGGAAGGGAAAGGAGAAAGCGACAGAGATGGAGGAAGCAGATGACGAGCGGGAGGTAGGTGGAGAAGACAAGGAGGAGCCAGCAACACCGCACGAGGGACCCTTAGAAGCGGTGTAAGTTAGGAATTAAGCGATCCTAGGGAGTGCTGGGGACTCCTAGGGCTTGACAGAATAGGGTCCAGTTTGACCCAAAGGGACTCTGTGCTTGGATTGGTGAAAAAGAGACAAATGAGTGACTGGAGTTGGTCAGAAGGAATGGAGTGATGAAAAGAGTGGAGGATTGCATCTAGGGTCGTCTAGGGGTGCCTCTGAGAGGGCTTGTCGCAGTCTTTCGTTCGCAGTCTTTTATTTTCGCTGTCTCGCAGTCTTGTTCCTTCTGTTTTTTTTTGTTGTGTACTGTAGACCTACACTGGTGCGCAAAAAATGCTGACTAAGCTACCAAAAATGCGCCACAAAGGTAGGCTAAGTATCACTAATGTAAATCAAAGCAAAAACACAATAGAAAAGATAAAATAATTAAATCACCTCAGTAGGGAGTACTTATTCCCTACAGCGGGGGTCTCCTCCTGGTGGACAGAGTGGGAGTGGGAGCGGCAGCTGCAGGCTGTGGAGAGGTACACGGTGGCGCACGAGAAGGCTGCGACAGCCTTCGAGAGGATGGCAAGGGCAGCGGAGCGGATGGCAGTGGCTGCAGAGCAGACAGCCGACAAGTGGGCGCTGTACCACGCCTGGGCAGAGTGGGCGGAGATGAGGAGGAGGGAGGATGCGCGAGAGGCCAGGATGGCTGAGCTCAAGTGCACAGGCAGAGGATGGAAGAGGCCTCAGTCGGAGGCGGTGGAGGACAAGAACGAGGAAGCAGATGAAGGTGCAGAGGGGGATAACGAGGAAGAGGAAGAAGTTGGAGGAGAGAAGGAAGGTGGAGAAGAACAGGAGGGTGGCGGAGGACAAGCAATGGAAGAGTAGAGTAGTTTTGTTTTCTTTTTTTTTTTTTTTTTGTCTTTAGTCTGTATATGTTGTACTACTACAAGATAGACTTGTGATTTTGTTTGTGACTCTGAGAAGTGAAACAGATAAGCAGAGAAAATTCTAAAGTACTTAAGGTAGTTCGGTTAGAGGCGGAGTTAGCCTGTGGAGGAGGATTATGCAGGTGGAGTATTATGGCAGAGGTTGGTACGGGCCAGGTTTGTGTGGATAGCGTTCATGGAAAGCGGACACTATGTCGAAAGCGTGATCTAGCTCAGTTGCAAGCAACCAAGAGGTTTCTTCATCAGTGTTCTCGTAGCCAGCCCAGCGGACTAGGTACAAGAGTTGACAGTGGCGGCGATGGCGGTCCACCTTAGAGTCGAGTATCTCTGATACTTCGTACTCAAGGTCACCATCGACATCTACTGGCGGAGGTGGAGGTTGTTGTCAGTTTGGGAAAGGGTTAGCCGCTGTGGCTTCCAGTTGTGAGACATGGAAGACCGGATGTACCGAGTGCATAGAGTCAGGGAGCTTAAGGGTGACAGAATGTGTACCTCGCCTGGCCAGGATGGTGAATGGACCTAAGTACTTTTCGGAGAGTTTTTCTGAAGGACGAGTGGAGCGGAAGTACTTGGCTTTGACATAGGCCTGTTCTCTGACCTTGAACTCAGGTGGAGGTATGTGTTTAGCATCTGCTGGACCCTGGTAGCACTGTTGAGCAGCGGACATTTCAGAGCGGAGGAAGTCATGAAGGGCGGAGAGCTCGACGATGTAGTCATGAGCCCTCGGAGAGGTGAAGTCTTGGTCAGGGACCACAGACAAGTTTGGATGGTATCCCTTGTTAGCGAAGAAGGGAGAAACTCCGGTAGTCACACTTGGTGCGTTGTTGAAAGCAAACTCTGCTAGAGGTAACAGCTCAGCCCAGTTGTCTTGTTGGTAGTTGCAGTAGACACGAAGGTATTGTTCGAGGGTCTGGTTCGTTCACTCAGTCTGGCCATTGCCTTCTGGGTGGTAACCTGAAGTGAAGTGAAGACGCATATCAAGGGCCTTTCCTAGAGAGTGGAAGAAGTGTGAGACGAACTCAGGACCTCTGTCAGAGGTGACATTAGCTGGAACTCCATGCTTGGAGAAGACATGGGTAAGGAAGAGCTTAGCGAGTTCAGCGGAGGTGACGGAGTCGTGGGTGGGGATGAACACCGCTTGCTTTGAGAGGCAGTCCACTACCACGAGTATGGCGGAGTAGCCATTGGAGTTGGGGAGGTGTTCGATGAAGTCCACGGAGATGGAGTTCCAAGGTCTCTCTGGGATGGGGAGTTGCTTCAGTAGACCATAAGGGTGGTGGCGCAGAGTTTTGCTCCGTCCACAGGCGGTGCAGGACCTGACATATTCCTTTACATCGGAGCAGAGGTTAGGCCACACGTAGTCTCTGCGGACGAGTTCTAGGGTGTGGTTCTGCCCAAAATGGCCTGCTAGAGGATGGTCATGCTTAAACCGAAGCACTCAAAGGCGGAGGTCATCAATGTCAGGGACAAAGACACGACCGTCAAGGCGGAGCAGACCATCGGAGTCCAGGGACCACCGAGGCTTAGTCGGAGTTGGGAGATGGCTGGCGAAGACAGGGTCGGAGGGTAGGGCGGAGATGATGTCGGAGTGCAAGCACTCAACATCGAAGACCATGGCAGCGTGGAGTACAGGTGCCAAGAGGGTGGTGGTATGGAGGGACGACACGAGTTGCTCCTGTGTAAACATAGGGTGGAGATTGTGAGGATTTACCTGCGCGTAGTCCCTATCCCCCCCTGTTGGGTAGACATCCCAACATCACATAAGTGCGTCAGGTTTGGCTCCTAGGCGGCCAGGGCAGAAGTGGATGGAAAGGTTGAATTGAGAAAGGTACTCCGACCAGCGGGCCTGTCGACAAGTGAGAACCTTAGAGGTGGAAAAATACTCAAGGTTTTTGTGGTCCATCACCATGTTGACAGGTAAGGTGGAACCTTCTAGGTAATGCTGCCAATGGCGGAAAGCCTCAAAGATAGCCAACAGCTCCTTGTCATGGGTATCATAGTTGAGTTCTGGTGCGGTCATGGTGCGAGAGTAGAAAGCAACTGGGCGGAGTTCACCGTCGGAACAGGTGATCGACAAAATGCCAGCAATGGCATAGTCGGAGGCATCGGTTTCCACTGTAAGCGGAGCATCAGAAACCCAGTGAGTGAGAATAGGAGTGGAGCTGAAGGCATCCTTCAGGTGGAGGAAAGCAGAGCGGCACTCCTCGGAAAAGTTCCAAGGAGCACCCTTTCATGTGAGGCGAGTGAGTGGAATGACAATGTCGAAGTAGTTATTAATGAATCATCTGTAGAAATTTGCAAAACCAAGGAAAGACTGGATGTCTCGCACCTTCCGCGGCTCAGGCCAGTCACAGACTGCCTGAACCTTCTCAGCGGACATGGTGAGACCAGAGGGAGAAAGAACATAACCAAGGTACTCGACGGAGTCGGAGTGAAACTCACACTTCTCTGGCTTGGCATAAAGGCCATGCTTTCGAAGGCGGCGGAGTACCTCTTTTACGTGTTTGCGATGCGACTCCATGTCCTGCGAATAGATTAGGATGTCATCGAGGTATACCACAACACAGACATCAAGCATGTCTGCAAAGATGCTATTGACGAATCGCTGGAAAGCCACAGGCGCATTAGTCAGACCAAATGGCATTACCTGCCACTCGTAAGAACCATAACGAGTGCGGAAAGCCATTTTCCATTCATCTCCATCTGCTATGCAGACTAGATGATAGGCATGGCGGAGATCGATCTTGGTGTAGACTTTAGCACGGCTTGGAGAGTCGAGTAGGTCGGAGTTGAGCGGCAGCGGATAGCAGTCTTTTTTCATGATTTTATTGAGTCCTCGATAGTCAACACAGAGGTGGAGTGAACTGTCCTTCTTTTTCATGAAGAGGACAGGGGCACCATGAGCAGAGGTGGATTGTTTGATGAAGCCGTAGCCAAGATGCTTGTCAATGAAGGTGCAGAGAGCTTCAAGCTCTGGTGGAGAAAGAGAGCAGATTGTACCAATGGGCGGAGAAGCTCCATCCTCGAGGTCAATCTTGAGATCAAACGAGCGGTGTGGCAGAAGTTCTGTGGCCTTGTCTTTGCTAAAGATGTCGGCGAACTCATGATACTCAGGAGGAACCAAGGAGAGGTCAGGAGGCGGAGAGGAAGCAGAGGACGCACGAAGTTTCACATCATCAGCGGAGAGCTGTAAGCGGAACTGTCTAGAGCCAGGGAGAGCACAGGCTCTGACATATGCAGCAGCATTGATGAGTGAGACGAGCGGAGCGCAGCGCAGCGAGTCTGTTGGAGGTGCAGTTGGAGCTGCAAACGGAGCAGAGGGTGTCAGATCCGGAGCAGAGGTCGCAGCAGAAGATGACGAAGGCACCTGGGGTGTTGGCATTCCCTGTAATGATGGTTTGAACGATATACTGCCCAGTACCCAGTCAATCGATGGATTGAAGCGGGTGAGCCAGTTGTGTCCTAACACCAGCAAACATGAAGAATCCAACGGAGTAACATAAAATGAAATGGAATTGACATCGCTGGAAGGGAAGCGGAGGGAAAGATCTACTTCTTGGGAAATGACGGCATTGGTACTACCATCAAACAAGCAGAGCGGAATTGGTGGAGAAACGGAGGAGACAGGAATGGCATATTTTTTGATTATAGACGGGTCTACAAAACAATGAGAAGAGCTGGAATCGATCAACGCAGAAACAGTATCAACAGAATAATCAAAAAGAGTTACAGATGGAAGTAAAGAGTTTGGACTAGAGAGAGCGGATGCGTTGAGTCAGATGTCTGGTTGCGCACAGTTGGGATCAACGCTTCCTCCAGGCTGTGCGAGCTCCCTGGAGGAGCGGACTAATTTTTTGGCTCTGCCTTCTCCACAGGCAGAGTAGGCAGAGTTCCAGCCGTAGCTGCACAGGCTTTGGCTGTGTGAGAGGTGGACTTGGGACAGTCCTTGGCAGAGTGGCCAGCCTTGCCACAGAAGAGGCAGAGGTTGTTCTTCAACCTGCACTGTCATTCAGTGGAGGTGAGCTTGCCATCCTTACCCAGAAGATGGGCAATATCAGACTTGGGCAGATCTTTCTGTTTGCCCTTGCCCTTGGCATCGGACTTTGGAGCAGAGGACAAGGAGGACGACGATTTAGCTTTATTGTCAGAGTTGGAAGACTGCAACTTGTCAGAGGTGGACTTGGTGGTGTGCGAGATCTCCACTTTGCACTGCCAGTAGCGCGCATCGATGGTCTGAGCGAGTTTGCGGAGTTGTGCAAGGGTAGAAGGTTTTCCGATGCGAGCGATCTTGTCCTTGATGCAGTCTGGAAGTCCGCTATAGAAGCGGTGGCGGAGTGCACCGACACTGTAGTCCTTGACCTGTGAAGCCCAGCGATTGAACTCCACGATGTATTTGGTAATTCGAGAACCATCCTTCATGGTGAGGTTCTCAAGTTGTTGGACGGCATCTGCTATGGCATCATGTGGACCAAAGTTAGTTGTGAGCTCTTGTAAGAACTTGTGATAGTCGTCCATCCAGAGCAGGCGGTCATAGTTGTCGGGGTTTAGTAGGTCTGGCTCGAACCAAGCCAGGGCCATACCCTTGAGATAAGATTGAGCAAAGGTAACCTTTGCTCTGTCAGAGCAGAATGCGCGAGGGCGGTGTCACACACCAAAGGTGTTGTGGACATGGTTACAGCTGACTCTGCCTAACTCGTCGATGAGTTGCGCACAATGCCCAAGCATGCAGATGAAGACTAAAGGCCTCATGCGTAGAAAGACTGTTGGACGTTAACAGTCATCCTTTGCACAAGATCGAGTCATCAGTGCTAAAGAGAAAAGAGGAAGCAAGTTAAGCGCGCATTAAAGGTTTTTAGCGCCCGTGTATGGCATTCCGGTTTTCGTCATATCGACACCATTTCCAAAGATATCAACTCCATTCCCACACTCGCTTAAAGTGCTCAGCCCCACAATTCTTCCTTCCAAATTTGGAGAGGATCCTCGCACCCTGCGCATTTCTACAGCACTCCATCCATCAGACACTCATTTCGCTAAGTCCATCAATCATGGCCACCTCTTCATCAATCATCTCGCTTGTCTCATTTGCCAGAGACAGTGGCTATGTATATCTGCCAGGCATTCCCACCAGCTTCTGTCCTGAAGCCCCCTGGTTCATCCCGTTGTTGTCAGCCCCATCTCATCCCATGCAGCTTGGTCAGCATGTTCTCCTTGTCAGTATGACTTCCAGAAGGACATTCTTTGGTCGCCTCAGGTCTGTCACTCGGTTAGAAAGGTCTTATGTGGTCGTTTCAGTCTCCCCTCTTGATGAAGCATATGGATTGTTCCTCCCTGCTCCCTGCACCGTCTTTGTTCCAATCTCATCCATCATTCTTCCTGCGTTGCGACAGCTGCAGTATAATCTACTGTCCTCCAGCCTCCCTGATCGCATTCATGACGAGTATGACATGCATCTTGCCTTCTTACTGCAAGATCCAGCAGAAGACGTCCCCCCTTCTCCTCCTCCTCTGTCAGAACCCCATCCATGAAGTTTTTGTTAACTTCGCTGAGAGGATGGAAGGGTGGGAGACACGATCGCGTATGCTCTCATTGCCCCACAGACCCCCAACACCCTAGCCCCCTTTGACACCTGACTCATGCCCTTCAATTCTGGAATTAATACTTCCCTATCTGGAAACACTGTCCATCTGTCATGCTGTCTTTGGATCTAGAGATGTCTCCGCTGAGATCTGACTTGCATCGCCACCCCCTAATGTGATATCAGTGTGCTTACTCAGTTTCTGATTCTATTTGACTCATTTTGTGATGTTTTGACTATCCTTGACTCGTTTATTGCCAATACTTACCAATCTTCTTTGCTTGCTTCCTTTTCATTTCTCACTTACTCATTACTTACCAAGTGTTTGTGCCTTGTTTGTCACAAGCTGTGCTCCCCCCACAGTATATAAACCCCCATGTACTTAGCTACCAAGAAGTGAATTCAGAAGAAGTCCAGCAATCAGTTCAGTGCCTATCTCGTCGTCAACAGTTGAGGCTCCACGAAGGGGTCTATCTGTCATCATTCATATACTTGGTAATTGAGGCTCATTCAGAAGAGTCTATCTACCACCATTCATTATCTGAAGCTCCATCCACACTTAGTCAGCAAGTCTTGCTTAGTCATCCTCCCACTCCTGCATAACTCGTCATCGACTTGTGCAAGGAGCACATTTCCTTGAAGTCCATTACTTGAAGTACCTTTCAGCTGAACACCTTCACTCTGTTCAGCATCCCCCATCCAATCATCACTCATTCATCTTCTCCTGCGTAACTTGTCGTCAACTTGTGCCAGGAGCACCTCTACTTGAAGTTCCCCCCACATTTAGGTTTCTGCACTCCAGGTTCCGCAGAGGCACACCACCACTCACTCTACATTTGTCTTTTGTGTTGGTTTTGGTTGGTTTTCACCACCTTTCCACACTTTGACTCACAGCGGTCTTGGAAGTTCAGCTTGCATTGTACGAGGAACTCACAGAGCTTCTTGGGGTCGGAGCCATCGAAGGTATCAGGCTCGCGGACCTTGGTTTTTGGAGCGGAGTCCCCAGTGTGCAAACTAGACTGCGCAAGCGCATGAACGGCTCTAGCAAGAGCTACAAGGGGATCCTCTGGTGGCTCAGCCGGATCTTCGGGGACATCCCTGTCACCGCTGCCCCCACCACCGGGATCACCATCAGGATAGTCAGGGTCAGGGTCGGGTCCATCATCTCGGTTATGAGGAGACGGAGTATGGAAAGTTGTTGGGTGGAGGTCGGAGCGACCAGCTTGCGAAGCACTTTCGCCCTCAGCATGAGAGCGGTGTCAAGCGGAGAAAGACTGGAATTGTTCAATGACAGAAGGGAGTCGACGTGGATTAGCTAGCACTACAGCGAGGTTCTCAGTGACCTCTCTCTGGGATTGAGCTCAAGTTCTCATAATGGCGTAAGTTTTTTGGAAGACAGAAAAGGAGATTGTACAAGTGCGAGTACGAATATACTGTCAAGTCCGGGCCTACTCCGACCAACTCCAACGCTTAACAAGGTCTAGAGAAGGGTTTGGAAGCAAGTCCAACACGGAAGAACAGAACTCCAACTAGCGGAGTGTCGGCAGGAACGAAGACCACCGAAGCAAAGGCAGAGCAGAGTGAGGGCATCGGGTTTAGCTCATGCGCTACCCCCTTGCACAATCTCAGCCCTCGTATTTCAGAGGGAGAGTACAGACAGAGAGTCGGAGGTAACTCCGACAGACAGAGGACAGAATCAGAGGGAGTAGGAACTAAGTTGATATTCGTACTGAAGAACAGCGGAGTACAGTACATGCTTTTATACTGCTATGGAGGTACAGTAATCAGAATCGGAACTGACATACGGAGACTCATAAATTTTCAAGTAAAACTTCCTGGACAACGAATGAAGGGTAGACAGAGGACATACGAATGGGTAACACAGAACATCCAGAAAAGGAAACAGTCCAGGCGCTGGACCATGCAGTGAGCGTGCTGCGGAGTACCTGACTGCGAAGGTAGTCACATGACCCCTCAGAGGATGGACCGCTCGGTCCAGTAGGAGAGCGACACAAGTCCAACAGCAGTCGGAGCGGAGATGGTTCACAACCAACAGAAGTTGGGCGGAGTTGGTGCGGAGTGAGTGGACGACTGGCGGAGTAGGGTGTGGAGTGAGTAAGGGCTTAGTGTGAATGCACGGTTATGACAGTCAGGTTTCTACCACTGTAGATAGTCTTACCGACATTGGTAAAGGTGGTTAAGACATGATGAACAATGGTGAACATCACCTAGCAAAATATAGAAAGGGGGGCAGGGGAGGGCTCAGGTGGTCATACTCAAATTTATCATATACCATCAGAGAAAGCATTTGTCAGGTTGCTACATCATGGATAGTCTTTCTGACATTGGTAAATGTGGTTAAGACATGGCAGACAATGGAGAACATCGCCTAGCAAAATATAGACTGGGGAAGGTCAGGTGGTCATGCACAAACTTATCATATACTGTCAGAGTCAGAGTTTGTCAGATTTATACCACTGTGGATGGTCTTACTGACATTGGTAAAGGTGGTCAAGACATGACAAACAATGGCTACCATCGCCTAGCAACATATAGACAGGGGGAGGTCAGGTTGACATACCGAAACTTATCATATACCACTAAATACTGTGTTCTGCAGGCTTTCCCCACATTGAAGTCACCCTGTAACATTGGTAAGTGAGGTTAAGATGTGTGGAACAATGAAGAACAAATATACAGTGAGGGACAAAAGTGTTGCAATGTTTGTGAGGTGTGACTTGTTGCTGATGTAGCTTGGGCTATTCTGCACAGCTAATCATGATACCTATACCATTGGAAAGGGGTGACTCTAAGCTTTCCAGAGCACTAAGGTTCAGTCAACACAATGCAATGCATGCTGAGATACACCCTATTCTTTTCAAAAAGTGCATTGCAATACTTTTGTCCCTGACTGGTGAAATCATGAAATGTGACCTTTTGATGGGATTTAGGGAATGGAGGATGGGAAAAAATGCTTACATAATAAATCACATGATCATCCAGATGATTTGTCAGCATGTAAACAATGACAAACATTGGACTTGTACCATTAATCCTCCCTCTTTTACCACAACTCATGAAATCATCTCTCTAGCTCACATGGTCATTTTCTCAAGGAATTCTTATCAAATACTGGTGGCCACCACAGTGCCATCAGTATAACATGCTCTCAGAACCATCAGTCCCTTAAAAAACCTGCTGTCAGTCATTTCCTGGACTGTTTCCCCCCCCATACCTGATGTGTTCTGGGACTAATCAGTACTTGGAAGGCTGAAAATGTTATGGAGGTCAATCTGGCACTTCAGAACATGATTTACAAACCATTCCCCTCTCAACCAATGCATTTCTGGCACAGGGACAGTGGTATGGAAGTTAGGGCAAGACAAAATCCTCTTTACCCCTGGGTGTCATCAGAAGGATATGCTACTGAACTGCCATGGAGCAGAATCCTGTGCTTCCATCTGGCCCTGAATATTGCCTTTGGTCACATATGACCAAATAATCCTTCCCCAGTCATCTACAATTCAGATCAGAGCAAGATTTAGTGAACCCCCTTATGGTGCTCAGAGCACAAGGAGGTTTTGTCTCACCCCAACTTCCATATCAGTGTCCCTGTGCCAGAAATGCATTGGTTGAGAGGGGACTGGTTTGTCAATCATGTTCTGAAGTGTCAGATTGACCTCCATAACATTTTCAGCCTTCCAAGTACTGATTAGTCCCAGAACACATCAGGTATGGGGGGGGAAACAGTCCAGGAAATGACTGACAGCAGGTTTTTTAAGGGACTGATGGTTCTGAGAGCATGTTATACTGATGGCACTGTGGTGGCCACCAGTATTTGATAAGAATTCCTTGAGAAAATGACCATGTGAGCTAGAGAGATGATTTCATGAGTTGTGGTAAAAGAGGGAGGATTAATGGTACAAGTCCAATGTTTGTCATTGTTTACATGCTGACAAATCATCTGGATGATCATGTGATTTATTATGTAAGCATTTTTTCCCATCCTCCATTCCCTAAATCCCATCAAAAGGTCACATTTCATGATTTCACCAGTCAGGGACAAAAGTATTGCAATGCACTTTTTGAAAAGAATAGGGTGTATCTCAGCATGCATTGCATTGTGTTGACTGAACCTTAGTGCTCTGGAAAGCTTAGAGTCACCCCTTTCCAATGGTATAGGTATCATGATTAGCTGTGCAGAATAGCCCAAGCTACATCAGCAACAATTCACACCTCACAATCACTGCAACACTTTTGTCCCTCACTGTATGGAGAGGAGGAAGTCAGGTGGTCATACTGAAACTTATCATATACCACCAGACCCTGTGTTCGCCATGCTTCCACCACCTTAGGCAGTCTTACTGACATCGGTAAAGGTTGCGGTGACATGCCAAACAATGACGAACATGGTCTAGCGAAATGTAGACTGGGGGAAGTCGGGTGGCCATACTGAAAGGTGTTTGCAAGGCTCCTACCACCTTATTCTGTCTGAATGATGTCATGGTAAACCCATGGTCCAGCAAAGTATCTACAGCAGGAAGTCAGGTGGTCATGCTGAAACCAATCGGTGTTCCATAGCCTTCAACACTTTGGATAGACTGCCCGACCACTTTACAGGGGGAATCAATGGTAATGGTGCTGAATAGGTATACTACTGTATTTGGCATGAGGGCTGACCTGCCCACCTTGTGATCAGTTTTATAAACTGGTCCATTACAGTATCTATCAGGACATGGAGTCTTCATGCCTTGGACATGGTCAGTCTCACTGTATGTATATGGTGCACGACATGCACTATTTGCCTTACATTCCACTTACATAAGCAATCAATGATGGAGTTACATTTACAAGATAGATTATGTAATTGATGTTGACTACTACCATGGCTACCCAGTACTACCCATCTTCCCTTGGATTCATCCACAATCTCAAAGCCTTGTTGAAAAAAGATCGACATGTCAGGTTGGCTCCAGGAGGCTCCAAAGGGACCATCTGGCCATGCCAGGTCACCCATGCTGACAATAAAGTTGTCATGGATCTCCCCCATCACTACTACAAGCCTATTCAGGCTTTCACATGGAGAGAACAGGTGATCCAGCTGGTGCTTCGCTTCAAGAAGAAGGGGGAGGTGGAGGTGGAAGAGCTGCTGGTGGAGAATCTGACCATGATCCTCGCATATATGAACAGGGTTTTCGTTCAAGTAGTTGTGGAGGCGAAGAAAGTCAAACGCACAGATCACACCCTCGATTGGCACAGTCCGACATTCAACAACTACTTATTGATAGAATATTTCATGTGGCACCATGAACCAGCCCAGGTGAGGAATTATAGACACAACAATGACCACAACATCAACCGCACCAGCATTGCAGAGGTTGGTAAGTGTTTCGATTTCCTTGTAACCTTTTGCTGCCATTCACATACTTATACCACAGACTGGGTTCACCATGAGCACACCCTGGGTGAGATGTGGTATGGGAGCCGGACTCAGTTCGAAATGGATGAGAAGATGAAGACTGTGGATGTGGCAAGGAAACTGATTGACATGATGGTGGACTTCTATGATCCAGTGGAGGATGAGGACCCTGACTGTAAGCACAGGGATACTTTCTTTCCCCATGTACTGAATTCTAACTTGAAACAGTTGGATACACGTACAAAGAACATCTACAAGGCAGCACTGCAGGTAAAGGCAAGGGAAAGGTTCAGGGAGAGGTAGATGATAGCATTGGAGGAGGTCATCACAGTGGTGGGGTGCATAGCAAGGGCAAGGGATGTGATAAGGGCAAGAGACGAACAGGAGGGACTGTGAATGAATGCAGAGCCTCTCAGAGGCTGAAAGATAAGCATAAGCAAAAGTCCCCCATGCCATTGCCCTCTGGATCTGACCACTCTTCAATGGATGTCTAAGGCATTGAAGATATCATTTGTACATATATATATTAATGTACTTGGTAGACGTCTCTATTGATTGTCCATCAGACACAGAAGTGGGATCATAGGTGTCAAATAATAATGGCCTTTATAGGCTGTTCTGCACATGTACATGTAAATGCTGCTGCCAGAAGTGCTGGGATTTCTCCCTGAGATTTTCCTGGAACTGGTGGTCTCCATTCATTAGACTAGACATTTACAAGTGTTTCCATTCCCATTCAGCAAAGCTACTTGACCAATGAAAAATCATGTCAAGTCCCATCACACTATGATGAATACACTAGATCAGATGCTGGTGCAACCTGAAGCAACAGCAACATGCATTGTATGCTATTTGAAGTTTGGCAGTCATGGGGTCTGTCGTGCAATCGACAAGGAGGTGGGATTTATGGTGTTTCACATTCCACTGGCACTTGCAATGACTCCAGAAGCTACTATCACTATGCAGCTCTTGCCATTGAAATGGGCTGCGCATGAGAGGAGAAGATGAGGTTAATCCACCACATGTCATTGATCAGTCTTTGGTTGACAGAAATATACAATACATGTGCTACTGATCAAAGGCCTCATTAACATGGGACCGATTTAGGCGATATGCTGTGTTGCTACAAATTTCATCTTCATCCTTATCATTCAGCCTGATTTGAGATCAATCTCAATGACATGTTGGACTACTACTGGCAACAATCACTCCCAACACCTTATCTCATAACAACTACCAGCTTCTTTCAAGCCAATCACTCAACTGCTAATAAGGCAAGTGTTCTCCTTTGCCTACCCCCGTGATTAGTCCTCTGCGCAATAAATATGACCGACATCGAATGCTCTCCAAGGATGTCCACCAGATGCAAATAGCAGAGCTTCTAATGTCAAAGTCAATCGATCGGGTAGAATTTTATTGGGTACAGACTTACCTCCACGATAAGTTGGAGATCTCTCACGTAGTCCACTTCCGTCGAGATAAGTTCGAATATTGCCTCCTGTCATTTCCTTTCCACCGCTGGTATTCCTTCGAGTGCGGTCCGGTCGACGAGGCTTGTTCATGAGGTCCCAAATGCTGGGCTGTTATCGCGTGTCATCGAGTTATGCAATTCTCCAGGGACAACTACTGTATTAGATGTCGAGATATGAATGGGACCAGAAATCATTGGAATCTTGCGCTCGCGATCGATGTCTGGCGTAGTAGAACGCGTATGATGCCCAAGGAAACTCAGCAAGTAAGACGTACGACCCTCTCTACCTCGTTCTTGTTCTTGATCTCGCAGCGAAGGTGACAGAGACACTGCAGGTGAGCGGGGAGGTGATGAAAATGTGAGCGAAGAAGCTGTGTCGAACGAAGAAGCTGACAATCGGTTAGCGGCTAATGATTGTCCACCATGCAACTTCTTATACGTTTCGTAACGCTCGAATGCATCGTCGACGCGTGATGTACTGCTCGAGTCTGAGGTCGTCTTGAGGTGTGTGGGTTGAACGGACGTACTGAGTATTTCACATATGGGTGAGAGCCTGGCGTTAGTACCTGTGCGACTGGTTGCCTCCGAATCCTCTGAGAATTCCATCATGGGGACCGGAAGAAGTTCCTTATGCCTCGCACAAGACAAGAGGTTCATGGGCAGGAGGTAGAGATCCATGTCGTTTGGCAGCCCCTATCGAGAAGCCCCTCTCACCCTCTGGACCCCCTAGCCCCGTCGCATCTACACCTACTCCATGCCAATTGGCGTGCCGTGGGTGGCTCATCGATCGATTGTGGTCTCTGAGGTTGCTGACGATAACTCCAATGGCTTCCAGCACACGCCGGCATTCCATCTCTTGTTTCTCCTGATCCACAAAAGTCTGTGTTGCATTCACATCGGAAGCCTCAGAGACGTCAGACACACCGTCGTCATCTAGAGAGTAGTAATCGTCGTTGTCGTCGTTGTCGTCGTCTTCATCGTCATCAATGCCCGTAATTTCTGGCATACGATCCAATTTACGCGTCTTCACCGGTGAGCTGTAAGGAGTGCCATAACCATCATTGCTCAACATCTCACGGTCAGGATCGGTGCTGTCAATGCGTTGCTTCTCGTCGCCGTCCGACTGCAAGTCACGCCCTTCACTAATACCGTATCTGCCGCTGAGTGGAACTGCATAACCGCACCAATCATAGTCGTAACAAGAGCAGTCCGCATGTCAAGAACGTGGAATTTCGATCGGTATTGAAATTGGTATTTTGGAATTCCGGAAAGAACAGGATAAGGTCGATGGCACGGAGTACAAGGTACGAAGCAAGGAACATGCGAGAAACAAGAGAGAGAGAAAAGAAATATTTCAGCCTATATCCATCCCAGCGAACGAAAAGGTAAGAAGAACTCAAGGGATTGTTTTGTGCTAACAAAATGCAACTAACCCTCTGCCACCTCCACGTACGCTGCTGGGACGGCATAGACGACACCATCCCGTTCGGCCCTCCACCAATCGGATTCTACCCGGTCGACGATGGTAAGAACGTCACCCTCGTTAAATGAAAGCTCATCGGGACCCGAGCCCTTGTATGAGTAAAGAGCAGTAGCTTGAACTAAAAAGCCGTGTAACTGCGAAGTCCATGAAGGTAAAGCCGATGCGCACCTGGTTCGAGTACTTGTACGTAAGTCTGCGGGAAGAAACCCGATCTACTGTCATTGGCGGTCGTGCCGTACCACCAGTCACCGCCAGACTTGGAGGGATGTGCCTCCATCACGATGTTTTCACTAAAGCCTTGAACCAAGGTATCAGCACAGCCATTTGGGTCTCAGGGAAACTCCATACTCAGGTCTTCCATCCTCTGAGCCTCGTAAGCATACAACGAGCGTACCCTGAGTCCTGCGACACAATTAGGACGATAGGTGACCTGTAGCGCATACACACTCACTAGTCAATTCATCGACATCTGCCATGGGATCAGAACCTCCATCTGGGACATGTTCTGAAACCCTGATGTCAGGTACATCTCCAGCGTATTCTTCTTCTTCTACAGTCTCAGGTAGACGGTCCAACGTGGCCTGGCCCGCAGGGCCAGCAGCCAACCCATTATACCAGTCCACTGATTCCTTGGGCCGATGCTTTGAAGTCGAAGTCGACTCAACCTGCGGTAGCTCCGAGGCTTTGGTGACGGGGAGTACCGGTGCAGCGGGAGCTGGTGGCGACGGTGGAGACGGGGGTCTAGGAGTGGCACTGATATGTGCAGGGAGTGTATTGTCCCCGATGATCCTTCTAGCCGTAGCAACGGCGCTTCGATCATTTGTCACTGTTTCCGCGAGACAGCACCTCCTTGAATAGCACTCAGGAGAGCACTTCGGTCGCCAGGAGCTGCAGAAGGTGCTACTGGAGCAGGCGACTTCGACGGTGCCGGTACAGCAGGCGCTGGGGAAGGAGGGGGTGCTACAGGGGCAGGTGAAGCAGCGGGTGAGGAAGGTAGGTGATACTGGGTTCCTGATCGACTGTGGTGCAGGCCCAGCGGACTGAGGCCTCGTAGGCAACAAACTCCCAAATAGCTGCTGTGCAAGTCCCACACGCGTATCTCATGTTGCGAGTTCCTCATCACTGCTATCATCATCCTCTTTCTCGACCACTTCATCCCAGTCATCGTCGGTGCCGGAGGGTACGGTATGATACGTGGGCTTGACCGGCGGCGGAACGCCCGGACTTTTCGGGGGAGTGGGCACAGAGGGTGGAGGTGCCATTTGGAAACGGAAGAACGGGTTACTACTGCCCACATTAGCTGGTGCAGGCGTGGTCTCCAGAGCAGGTGCGTTTGCATCCTTCAAACGATTGAAAGGATTATTGCTCGGTTTGTCAGCAGCAGCACCGGGGGTCGAAGCTGGAGGTGCAGGAGGTGGCGAGAATGCAGCTTCCTCAGCTCCTACTTCGGGCGTCGGCTGGACAGAAACAACTGCCGGTGGAGTGTCCACACGCGGCGCGGGTGGTGCAGAAGGCGCAGGTGGTGCGGGAGGAACGGGTGAATTTTGCGTACTGGACACAGCGCTGACAGCAGGACTAGCAGCAGCTTTGGCAGCTGAGAACTGATTCCCCCTTTGCTGGTATGCTTCCTCGTTCATCTTTCCTTCCTCTTCGATTTTGCGCAGGAGAGCTTCACGTTCCTCGCGCTTCTTGCGCAGAGCGGCTTCACGTGCTCTCAAAGCCACATCCTCTGGATCTTCTTCAGGTTCTGCGGGTGCTGGGGGTGCTGGTGCTGGAAGAGATGATTGAACCGGTAGTGCAGACGCAGCAACGGCAGCAGGCGTCCGGGGTGCAGTACCCTTTCTAAGTGGTGGTGGAGCAGGCGCTGGTGGAGCAGCCTTCGCTGCAGGCGTGGTTGGAGTAGGAGTCGGCCTGGACACCGGCGCCACCGGGGTTGGCACTGGCACTGGACCAGGCGAGGGTGCAGGTGCTGTGGTCGTTGGTGTTAGCGTAGGAGTCGAACCCTTTCCCTCTTTAATGGCTCGTCAGCTTCCAATTTCTGCTTTCGTACCTGTTCTCGTTCCTCAGCTTGGCGCTCAGCCTCTCTTGCCCTCTCCTCTGCTTCTCGTTTCTCCCTTTCAAGTTGATCTTCTACAGATGAATCGAGGGTCGGGGAAACTGCCGATGTGAGTGCTGGTGATGAAACCCCCAGTGCCTGCATGCGCTCTTCCAGACGTCGCTTGGCCTGCGCTTGAATATATGCCTTTCGTTGCTCAGGCGTCATATTCTTAAGTTGCAGTGCAGGCGACCGGGATGGTGCTGGTGCCGCTCTTGGCGGAGAATTGACTCTGGAGGCCGAAGGAACAGCAGGGGCCGCAGCCGGTGGAGAACGTGTCGCAGACCTGGTGTCTACGACATTCTCTCGGTCAAGTTGCCGATCGCTCTCCTCAGACCTATATGATTTCTTCCCATTACGGTCATAATAGTCCCTTTCGTCCTTCTCGTACCTCGACCCGCTCCTCGAATATGGTCGATCGTCCTCGGTCCCGTACCTGGACTCAGGGGCAGGACTATACCGACTGCCTTCCTCCCCTGCGAAACGTCCAAACCTCTCATTCCGCTTGTCCCTCCCGTTCGCCCACTCCCTCTTTTCCCTCTCTCTCCTCGCCTCACGTTGCTCGACTTTCCTCTCGAGCTCAGGAACATCCTCATGCATAGGCTTCATAAGCTCCCTCTCAATCCTCCTTTCCTCGTCCTTTGTCGTTGTCCAGGTCCCGCGAGATACATACTCGAGATCCTCCTGAAGGCGCTTAATACGGTAGCGCAAATCCTCAAGGTCGCATCTTTTGTGTATTAAGAAGCTGGTGCTTTAATGAAGCGATGTCTGACGCAGCTGGGTTCACTTCGTCTGATTGCAACCGGACAGCGTTGAGATCGATATGTCGGACAGATGACTGGTAGAACCCACCGGGAGGCGGGACATCTTCATGTCGGTACACCGTAGCATCTTGACGACCACCCCGTCGCGTCAGCGTTGTTGAGGATGAAGTGAAAGAGCGTTCTTTAAGTCGAGAAACCGGAGTATCGAGAGCAGATGGGGATCCAGCACGAGTATCGTTTTTGAGGACATCTTTAAGAAAATTGACGGATGTGTCGAGATCTCTAGAAGACGGAAGTACAAGTTCGGGAGGGAGCTCGTCCGGGATTTCTGATCTAGTCCTGTTTAAATCCATAAGTTATGGATCAAAGAGAGTATTTACTCGTAAGAACTTACTGCGACAAATGATACCCATTGCTACATGGCGCTCAGCGATGTTCAGCTTACCTCGATTATCAGCATCCACAAGGGACCTATCACCCGCCCATTCCATCAGTGACTGCGAACATCAACTCATACCCATAGACATCGATAACTTACCAAATTTTCGCCAGATCATTCCTGTCGAGAGCACTCTGCCCAAACTCTTCCAATGCAGTCTGTCCGCTGATGAAGCCAGCGCCCTGCGCATCCCATGCTCTGAAGATCTGATCGTGACTCTTCTTCTCCGCCTTACTCAACGCCCATGGTACTTTTGGCGCAGTCCCCCTTCCGTGCTGCTGGTTATGCTGCTGGAAACTCTGTTGCAACGATAAACCACCGAATTGCTGTTGAGGAGCGGGCTGGAGTTGCGGCGCACCGCCTGCAGCATGTGGCGCAGACAAGTTGGCAGGCGTACTTAAACGAACAGGACACCATTTGGAATCTGGGATCCACGAAACCCGTCATCTGTGGCATGAGGGGTGCTGGTGCGCGCCCTGCGAAGGCGGTGAGTTGTGGAACAAGTGAGGGCCGAGGCTCGGTCCTTCAAACCTGTTCTGCGCGAGATTGAGAAATGAAGATGGCTGCTGTAGGGGCGCAGGAGGTGGTGGGGGCGGAGGATGGTCCTGTTGGAATTGACTGGGAATAGAAGGAATGGGGGACAGAGGAGGCCGCTGACCAAAACGACACTGCGCACCTGGGAATCCCATCGGCTGAGCTTGCAGAAGCCCACCAGGCCCACCAGGTGCATCATGAAACCCGGTTTGCTGAGATTGAAGAGACGCTGGAGGACGCACTCCGGGATATCCAGTGGGCTAGTGGAAGCGGACACGATGCTCTACAGATCAACATACTCATTTCTTCTTCGAGTCTCCTTGTCCAATCATGTTCACCTGTCTTGCAAAATCCACTCCTGACATCCCTCATACCCACTTCTGCGAAAGCTGTCCATGCATGGCACTCCACGTCAGGAGCCAGAGCTGGTAGTTGCAAGCACAACCGTATTGCCTTTAGAGACAAGAAAAGGGACAAGGATATTTTTCGTGTGTCTGGGGATGCAAGAGAAGCGCTGGCAAAGCCAGGAGCAGCACATGGGGTGGCAGAGACTTCAAGCCCGGCAATGTCGGAGGTCGAGCCGGCAGTACAGAAGTAGAGGACAACAACGCTGATGGACAGCGTGGATCTGACGCTGTCTCTGGAAAATCTACGAGATTTGGGTCCGTGCGCAGTCTTTTCTGCGGCCTTGGGTTTATGTCGATTACGAAGTGTGACATGTCGTGTCATAGGCTCAGATCTCAGATCACAGCTCCAACATTCGCTGCTCTAGCATCCCATTCAGCCTCTCCTAGTGCCCATCCATTAGTAAAATAACAGCAATGAATCTACATACACATACCAGACGCTCCTGCCCTACCGACGCCGCAAACCCCTCCGCCCTGCCCTCGGGGGAAATGTCAAGTAGATCTTCCAATGTCCTCCTGCGACGTTGCACGCAACAGACTCACGGAATGTAGATTGAGCGTCCAAAATGGGCCCAGGTACGGGCTCGTCAAAGGGGTAAAAGTAATCGGGTCTCGAGGTGGACCATGATCACGGAGAGAGTTCATTGCCTGTACAAGTAGGTCCAACGCTGGAGTTTGGGTTCGCGATGGGAGGGGTACGTAGATAGGAAGTGAGATGGGCAGGATGGTGGAATGACGGTGCGAGGGAGGGATAGAGTCCGAGTCAGAGTTGAGTGGAGAAGGTGAGTATTCCGTGTGTAGAGAGGTGCCGAAAGACAAGGATGCTGTTCCGAACTTGATCAGGGGTGGTACTTGGCGACAAGGTGGTCGACGCTGGCAGTTCCATGTAAGTTCCAGTCGGGGGTTGTCCTGTTGAGGTTACACGTCACCGGGGTCAACTGCCACACAGGACCACCACAGCAACTTCTGGTAGGGGTATTCCAGTCATGCCAGCGATGGCTGGCTCGCACTTCTTCCTAATTTGACAGGAAGAAGGAAATACAAGAAACGGATATGAAACATTAAGCCCCAGGGTGTGGATTCGGTCCAACGGCACGTCAGATACCGACTCCTCTCAAAGAGGGTCCAGCGACACGCCAGATAACCCCCTTGAGGTACCCTGGGGCAAAGATGTGGAAAAATTGCCTGTGGCCGCATCACCAAAACTGTCAAATGCCACGATTGCCCGATAGGGAATATATTTCCCAGTGGCTGTGCCATTGACGCGCCAGGAGCTGGTCGCGTGTCGACTAGCGATAACGACGTGAGCGCGAACGACGGCGACACGGTTCGACGCAGGACAACGGCCACGCGAGACAAGGACGGTCGTTCGATGGAGGCGAGGCGTAAGGGACTCACGCACTGAGCTCGGAAGCTCCAGGTCTCGTGTTTGTTATACGACGTTCTACTTACATCTACGCTATTCTAGGGAAAGCTGGTACCCGCGACGAAGTGCGATCGACATCCAAGTGGCTGCGATACAAAGGACTGTGGCAACCTACGAGGAGGGACAACGGACCATGAATGCGAAGCTACGGAAGGTGATACTATGATGCTACTACGAATGGGGCGAGGAAGGTATCGTACAGAAGCCACCGCGATTACGGGCGACAGCGACAGCAACAACGACAACGACAAGAATGCGAACAACGACCACTAGGCTTGACGCAGAACGAAAGCCTTGCGAGGCAAGAACGGCCGTCCAATGGAAACGAGAGGCAATCAATACGGACCCTGAGCTCGAGAGCTCAAAGTTCCATTTTGATTTTAGGAGGTTTTACTTACATCTATGTTGTTCTATGGAATACGAAGTTTTACAGGGTATTGACGAAGCTTCGTGCTATGAAACGTCTACAAAAGACGTCGATCTTGTCGTCGGTGGAAGCAGTTCCGTAGGTCGCCATATAGTCGAACACCTGGCACGAGGAGACACCATCTCCGAGTTGGATATTGTACAGAGACACCGGGGTGTCTCGTCCTGTATGGGGGACATCACAGATGAACGGGACGTGTTGGGTGTATCGAAAGAGTCGAGCGCTACATATGTCACACACGGTCTCACCACAGGACAGCGCAAAGGACTCCTCTGTCCACTGCGAGGTCAACGTTGAAGGTACCCGAACCATCATCGTCGCAACCATCGCAGCTGGAGCCTCATATCACCACAGTCAAACCCGCATCCAAATCAGTGACAACAATAATCTGTTTGATTATGCCTACGTCGGGAACGTCGCACAAGCCTGCCTGCAAACAGCGGATGGACTTGTTCCTCCTCCCTCTTACTCTTCTACGACACCGAGCGAACCCAAACTAAACCCAGAAAGTTCTTCGGCAACACTCGACGAATCCCTACACCGCGCTCTTCCTCCTGTATGTACCACAACTGAATATCACCACTTGCCATACAGCTCTGCGCAGCCGCTCAGTCCCCATGTCGCACCCCCACCCAACGCTGAATCCATCCTATCTGCATTCAACACCTCGTTCGACCCACCTGAACTCAAGCACCCCACCATCCGTTCTCGAGTTGATGGTTAGGCGTTTTTCGTTGGAAGTGAGGAGCTAGTTCGAAGAGAGTTGAGATGGACTCAATGTCCGTTGAAACCGCCCGACGAGTCTCAGGGGTTCGTACAACAAACACAGCGATATCCGGACATATCAAGAGATCTACATATGACGCTACTACGTTTTGGCGCAAACCGACGGTGTTTAGAGGCGAGAGGAGCTTCTCAGTGAGGAGACGGCAGGACGATCTCAGTTGCCGCACTCAACGGCTCAAGTTTTTCTTTGGAGTTTGCAACGCTTCACTTACAGCGGCGTGCTATTCTAGGAAGGAGAGGGATCTTCCTATCTTTTTGTTTTGTTTTCGTTCTTGTGCTCGAGACTTATTGACGAGCAGCCGCCTTGCTGGCTAAGCATGCGCGCTGTGTCCGACTTGCTATACATAAAATGTACAGGGATCAGAAATAAAATTACAGTCTCGCACGACGTGAGTTTCTAAGGTCAAGCACAGGTCTTGGGGAGTACCCAAGAAGCCAGGAGGACTGGCGGGCAGTAAGGACCGTGAGCAAGAAGCTCCAAGCTAAGTTTTCTTTTATTTCATTTTTTACAGTTTCACTACACTTCATTCCCCATCACAGGACCTCTTTGGGACGAGTCCTACTCGCTCGCCTTCACTTTTAATCATTCTACGTTATTCCGATTTTAACCGACCCTTCAACGGTCCCAATGGGCATTGGTCAAGAGGGAGTCCACCGTAATTTAGAAATATTACACATACACATTGCAACAGCATGGAGGATGTGAGTTTAAGGACATCTGCAGATGAGGTAGGGTGCAATAATGGTACCACGAAGCGAACCATCCTTATCGTTGCTGTACATAATAGCAAGACGAGCATGTAACTTGCCTCCTTCACCGCACGCCAGACTCATCTGCACTATCACATGACTCCATGACCAATATTTGGCTGCACTAGTATTCATCGGTATCCATCTTACCTCTTCGCACTGAATTTCATTATGTAATCAGGAGCTGTGCACACGCGGACAACATGCGGAGCTTTGTGCTAAGGGCAACCTCGTGAAGGAAATCCAGCGGGTGGTACAGTCAACTTGCCACAATTTCAACGTATATAAAGGTGGCTCTCTGCAACGGAATTATGTTCAGAAAACTACCCAGGTTTATCCGAAGACTCCTTCACATACTCGGAATGGCCCCAGAACCTCCCAAGATCAGAGGTCTGTTCACTGCGTTAGAACGATCCACCTTTGGCTACTCTCCCATCGAGGACTGGTATGCAACCATCCGTGAATGTGAGGCCACCTTGGATTGCTCCGTCTCCAAAGTTGGCTGGCACAAGAACCTGAGTGGGAAGGAAGAGCATGAATTCTTGCAGTTCGACATCCTCTCCCCCAACAAAAAGCATGTTGCTATTGTCATTGCCGAGAGGTGTCGTGGTGGGCCCGATCCAACGAACGGTGATTTTGGTCACTCTGATATTCAGTTCACTGACTTAATCCACTGACAATTCTGCAGACGCTGCACAACCTACTGGGGGTGTTGCTCCATTAGATACTTCGGCGGGGTCCGTCACACCGCCATTTGCTCCACCAGAGACTGCCATAGTCGTTGATACCCAACCAGATGTCCCTGGAGATTCCACTGCGAGTAGTGCAGACGAAAGCAGCCCTCCTTCATGCAAAGTTAATAAGGCCAACGGGAAACGACAACGAAAGGACAAAGATTCAGCTCGAATTACAAGTTCTTTCGCCTCCAGTTCCTCGCAGCGGTATGCCAATGATCACGTCAGTTGGGCAACCCGGGATAGTCAAACCGGTGACCAGTTGAAGCAGAAGTACGGAAAGGCTGCTCGTATCTGCACGCTAACGTTTTCTGAAAATGCTCAACCTTCTGCACATGAGCTAGCAACTTTGGTTCATGTGACTTCGAAACTCGAGCCTAAATACAGCATCAATGAAACACAATGTTACTGGTTCGCTGAAACTGTGTTCGATGCTCTCAATACACTATTTAAGGACGCCGTGAAAGATCCCAAGAACCATCGAGGGGGTACATGGGCTCGGGTGCCGATCCACACAAAGGAAAGTGTAGATGTCGTGTGTGCCCGGTATCGTGCAGCTCGGGCTGCTTTGCTCGAGGAAATTGAACAGCAGCGCAGACTTAAACGAGAGGTAACTCATTTCTTATTTCTGTTTACTGTTCATGCTTACGATAACCTGAATAGCAAGAGGAAGAGAGGCAACGAGAACGTCAACAGCGTCAGGCTGCGGAGGAAGCCATGAAATGGGAACGTGAGCAACGCGAGGTGGCAGAAGAGAATGCGAAATGGGAGCGTGAGCAACGCGAGGTGGCGGAAGAGAATGCGAAGGCAGCCGACGAAACTGCGAAACGGGAACGCGAACAACGTGAGGCAGCAGAGGCAGCCAACACGAAGCTGCTTCAAGAACTGGAGGCGTTCAGGAGGGCGACGGCGAGAAATTCTCTCTCCAAACTACGCTCTTCAGTATCATAGTCACACTGGACCCTCCGGAATACACTTACATTCATGATTCAATTACAGCTGGTCAGTTCAATGTGGAACTCGTACATTCTAAGATATATAAGATGCTAGGTACTCGCTGACATGCATGAGCTTGCTGTCACAGTAGATGACAATGCTCAAGGATATTAGTAGCAGATTAGTACAGTGTACTGCTAGTAAGGAATATTTGCTATAAGATTGTCCATAAAAATACAAAGCCCTCTGGGCACCCCTGGACGCCACAGGAGGAAGCATAGTTTTTTTTACGAGTGTACATATAATTGTCTACATATAATTGTCTTTCTAAGGGGGCAACTGTTGAGTGTCTTTCGTACATGATGCTGTTTCTTTAAGAAAGAGAAGGAAAAAAAAGGGAAATATTCATAGGCTATTGTCCAGCATATGTCTGAAGTTATTGTCTGATGGGGAGGATTATATAGGGTGGTAAATAATGTAGCTGTTGCATGGTGAGTTTGGTGGTGGGTATGGTCAGTGAGTGATGTACGAGCAGTCTTCAATGATGTGGACGATGGGCTGGACACATAATGAGGTTGATCCACATACTATACTAGATGGTTTCTGTAATGGTGGTTAGGGTCCAGGTAACCCTAGGGTAAGAAATCTCTGATTCTAAGGGAATATTTCTATAATGTGGGCCATATAAAGAAGGGTCTTAAGTAGGAAGGAGGGGTAATACCTAAGTCTAATGAAGCCAAAGTTGAGTATGGGAGGAAGGAAATGCAGAGCAGCCCATGAAACAACTGTAACATTGAATATGAATAATGGAATATGGATGGAGAATATGGCCAAACATGGACAGAGCTACTGATAATACACATGATAGTGTAGATGATGTGTAATGATGCAAATGTTGATGTGTAGTGTTTGCATGTTATGGACAAGGTTCCATGGATATTCTAAGAATAGCAAACTATAAGGATTTATGGATGATATTGTGCAAATATTAAGCTTCAATATTTGTGTGATTGGTAGTTAATCAATTATATGACGTGACCCACACTACGGTGTGTGACATGAGCTATTTATATAGAGTCTAGAATGTTGATGTAATTTGAATTAAATCTACAGATGTGAAGAGTACATATTTAATGAAACAATGGCTCAACACATGAGATCTCGGTTCTGATCATAAGATGTGAAGCTGGATGAAGAATGAATATATATGTGATCACATGATTTACATTCCATGATGCAGAAGTATCGACACTTAACCGCTGAAAGGACAAGTACATGCAGGATGGACAGAGGTATGATTATAAACTGATTGTGGGGAACTGATTCAGCAGGACGACTTGATGGCATCTAATCTAGGATATTTGCAATGATAGATGGACATGATTGACGAAATGAGGTGGATAAGGGGAGGTAAGATATGTCATAGATGGAAGAGATAAAGAATCGACTGACCTGTTTTATTTCAAACTGATACCAGGACAACGACCGTGCTCGAGATGATATGCCACCTAAGAAGACAGCACAAGGTCGTAGCAGGAAGGATGGGAAGGAAGGGGCAGGGAAGGTGAGTGTCAGATGTCTGAGTGGAAGTAAGATACTCATGAGGCGAGGCTGATGAACAGAAGACGACACTCGGGGAGAGTCTCCTTGTTGGTGGGTCAGGGAGATTGCAGAAGGCGACACTTGATGATAAGGTGCAAGCTCACCAAGAGCTTGAGAAGGGGGCGAAGCAAGTGATTGTTGGGATTGTGAGGTTTGATTTGATCGAGAACATGGATTGACTTATGTTTGGGATCTGGAATTCATGACAGGTCATTCAGGCACAGGTGATGAACCTTACAAATTTGTTTTTGCAGAATGGATTGGATCGATTCAATGCAGCACACCAGACCCTTCAGTCACCTGTAGGCCTGAAAGTGGGTCATCTGACATGTACATTTTGTCCTAAAAGTGGGACTAACTGATGTCGGCCGATGGTGCCCAAAGGTGGGTAGGCCGGTGTGTGGAAGTGGGGTTGGCCGACCTGTTTGGAGGATGGTCCCACTGCCTAGAAGTGGGTTTGGCCGACCTGTTTGGAGGGTGGTCCCAGTCCCTGGAAGTGGGGTCAGCTGCCCTGTTTGGAGGGTGCACCCACCTCCTGGAAGTGGGGTCGGCCGACCTGGCTGGAGGGCAGACCCAGTGCCTGAAAGTGGGGTCAGCCGACCTGGCTGGAGGTTGGACCCAGTGCCTGAAAGTGGGGTCGGCCAACCTGGCTGGAGGGCAGACCCACTGCCTGAAAGTGGGTTCGGCCGACCTATCCATCTGATCCAAGAAGGATGCCCCATCCTACCAGAGTGCAACCCTTAGTCAGCGAGCACAACCGCCTGATGGGGAGAGCGCAACCTTTAGTCAGCGAGTGCAACCACCAAATGGGGAGAGTGCAACCCTTAGTCAGCAAGCACAACCTCCATTGCTCTTAAGATACATGTATCATGCACTACAGGAGAGAGCGCAACCACCAAATGGGGAGAGCGCAACCTTTAGTCAGCGAGCACAACCACCAAATGGGGAGAGTGCAACCCTTAGTCAGCAAGCGCAACCTCCATTGCTCTTAAGATACATGTATCATGCACCACAGGAGAGAGCACAACCTTTAGTCAGCAAGTGCAACCTCCATTGCTCCTATGATACATGCATCTTGTGTTACAGGAGAGAGTGCAACCTCCATTGCTCTTAAGATACATGTATCATGCACCACAGGAGAGAGCACAACCTTTAGTCAGCAAGTGCAACCTCCATTGCTCCTATGATACATGCATCTTGTGTTACAGGAGAGAGTGCAACCTCCATTGCTCTTAAGATACATGTATCATGCACCACAGGAGAGAGCACAACCTTTAGTCAGCAAGTGCAACCTCCATTGCTCCTATGATACATGCATCTTGTGTTACAGGAGAGAGTGCAACCTCCATTGCTCTTATGATATGTGTATCTTGTGCTATTGGAGAGAGTGCAACCATTAGTCAGCAAGTGCAACCACCTCATGTGATGTGTAACCAACCCTAATAATCTACTTTCCAGAGTCTGCCCCAGACTCCGCATGCAACCTGCACAGCCACCGAATGCAACCTGCCTTTTATGGAAGGTTGCATGCATGCAACCTCACAGCCACTGCATGCAACCACCATATAGGGAAGGTTGCATGCATGCAACCTCACAGCCACTGAATGCAACCTACACAGCCACTGCATGCAACCTCTGAGTGAGTGAATGCAACCAACACAGCCACTGAATGCAACCACCATATAAGGAAGTTGCATGCATGCAACCTACACAGCCACTATACAGCCCCTGGGGGAATTATAATTACAAACTCCCGACCATAATTTGGGGGAAATAATGCTGGGAGTCGATAGATATGTCCATTGGGATGTCCCAGGTGAAATTTGAATGAAATTGGCGGTCGGAAAAAAAATCTACAGGGGGTAGAAGTATGGTCAGACCACAAAGTGGTATCTCTTTGGAAATACTTCTGGGAGGCTGGAAATCATTTCCATTGTCTTCAGTGGCATTGATAACACCCAGGACATCCATCCCTGGCAAGCTGGCACCCCCTCCTGATGTTACTGGATCACCATCCCTGGGGTATGAGGAGGGGATCAGGTATGTTGATGAAACAAATATGGGGACCTTTGTAACACAATTCTGATGGTCTTGTAATGTCATACAGATGGGGTAGACATGGTTCAGACAGCCAGATCGATCTCTGAAATTGTTTTGATGGAGTGAACATGGGGAGGGGGGGGGTAACATATCTTACATGGATATTCTGACACCTAGGAATGCTGCAACCATTGTCATCATCTGTTGTGACTTTCAGGCCCTCCAGGACAACCATTCCTGACAAGCTTTCATGCTTGCTAAACTTTACAGGATAAGAGGAGGGGAATGACACATAGGGTCCTTTCTGGTGTGATCCAAATGGTCCTGCCATGTCATTCAAGTGGCACAGGCATGGTATGGACAGCTGGATTGATCTGGAATTGTTTTGATGGAGTGAAGCTGAAGAGGGGGGTTCACCTTGGGGCCAGGTATCATCCCAAGATGCCAAACATGTTGCTACCTGATCAGACTACACTAGGCAACACTGGGATTCAGTTCCACAGGAACAGGAACCACAATCTATCTCAACATTGCATTCATCACTTTCTCCCTCTGTACCCATATCCTTGCCTTCCCCCCCCCCATCCCTCTGCTTCCCTCTATGAGGTGGCCTTGCCTCTTCTTGCTGGAGGCTTTCGAGCATTCTTTGCCTTTGATGACTTCTTAGTCTGTGCCTCTTTCAGCCTCTGCCTTTCTAAGATGAGGGCCTTGCTAGCCAGCAGTTCGTCATATCCCGCATGCTCCAGGAGCTCCATCTGCAGTGCATTCCTGGGCTTTACCACTCGAGATGCTCGTCTCCTGGCCTGTTGCTGTTCCTTCTCGGTGGAGATCCCCTCGATCTTGTAGAACTTGGGATTTGTCACCAGAACCACCTTCTCACCCTCCACCCGCCATGTCTTCCCAGGACTCTTTTCACTCCCTTTGGTCGCATCAGGTAATGTCTGAAGGACAGAAAATATCCTGCCAAGGTGGTCCAGCACCTCAAACTCCTGCAGAGGTGTCCTGTTCTTCATCACCTGGTGATACTCCCAAATATAGCCAGGCTTCGTCCAGAAGACATTCCATGGTGACCTCCGTGAAGGTTGTCCCACTGTGGGTCCTGGGAAAAACAGGTTGACCCTCTCTGCAAAGCTTGACTGTCGGCGACCAGCCCCTCCACTCCCTGCTATTTCTGCATTGCAGGCCTTGAATTCACAGGCACGTATCGTCCTGAAGGTCTGGTTCAGAGTCCAACTCTGAATGGCATCTTCCAAAGATGTTGGCTCTGGTTTTCCCTCTGAACCTGTCAGCCAAGTCACATCCAACTGGATCCAAAGCTGACAGGTAAACAGAACGAAAAGTTTCCCTACCACTGGCCCCAGACCTGGACAGTTGGGCCTGACCACTTCCAGTCCTGCATGATCAACCAAGGCTGCAGTTGGATGGTCCTTGTCAATTTGGCCCATGTCGGTCTGCTGCCAATGGGAAATTGTTCCACTTCGTCCAGAGGGGGAATCCTTGGCCAGGCAGGTCGTCCATCACCCCTCTTCAACTTTCCCTCCATCAGCTTGAGCACCTCCAGGTCATCATGATCCTGAACTTCTGGAAGATGGGGGACATGATGCAAGTCTAGGTCCAAAAGGAAGAACATTCCCAACCGCTCACACACCCTGGAGACCTGCAGAAGGGCCATGGACTCTCTCACATGGAAGTCGAGGATTATTGCAGTGGTGGACGTGCACCGAATCATGTGGCAGATGATGCCAGTCAGAATCCCAAGGTTGGGCGGTTCCAGTTCCTTGAGAGAGATCTGAGCCAACTGGAGGGCCCTGATGCGTCCAGCCATAAATTCCAACCAGACTTTGGTCGGGATCCAGAGAATGGGATTGGAGGCTAAAAGCTCTTCCATCTGCAAAGATGGAAGCATCAGATATGAGCATGATCGAGCTTGCAAATGCATCACCCTTTGTGGCACCACCAGTATTGCCTGCTCCACCTGCAGCCCCACTCATCCTGTACTCGTCTCGCACCCCATATGACCTCTTCTTTGCATCTCCAGAATACATGTTGATGGCCTGCATGCATTCCCCGATGAAGTCGTTGTTCAGGGCATAAGCATCCTTGTCCATGACAAAGGTGGGGCTGTTGTCGTTGGGTCGGATCACCTCGTAGGCCAGATTATAAGCACTTCTGAATGCGATGTGAGTTTGCCTCGCTCGTTCCTGTGACATCTCTGCTTGGATCCCCCCATACCGTCCAAGCATGCAAGTGTGGTGGGCATTTCCTCGCAAATATCCACCTGCCCCAAAGGAAGCTTCCAGGGCATCCAGTCTCCACAATCCCACGAGCTTTTCGTCACATGTGGGGTGAATGCTGATTCCCAAGTCGACCAAGAGCTCCCCATTGGCCCTGTCTACCATGTAGGGACCAATCCAGAGCTGGAAGTCCATGGAGGAGAGCTTGGACCGGCGTTTGAACCGCTCCTGACAGGGTGGTTTTCGTCCACAACTTGATTCCCTTGCATTCCAGGACGAAGAAGAAGGAACCATAGTTTGCAAATCGTGAAGGGTCCTCTCGGATGATTGCTTCCATGGTCTTCTGGATCTGCTTCAACACTTGCATAGAAAAGGGGACCGCTTTTGGCCGACCAGCCTTCTTGGTTTTGCCACCCTTTCGTGCCTTGAACTGCACTTCCTTCAGAGTGAGAGAGACGTATGGTGCACTCGAAACATCTGCATGTGCACGGATCGCTGGAAGTAGGACATGCTCCCAGAAAAAGTCGAGGACCTCCTTTGGGATGCGATTGGCACGCTTGTGTGTCATCTCATCCCTGTGGATCATCCTGGGGAAGCAAATGTAGACATTCATGGTGCCAGCAGCATTGCTCAAGGCACCAAAGACTGTGTGAGGTACTCCACACAGAGGAAATGCCATGGTCAACCATTCGGTACGGTTTCCGATGGCACTGGAATCTGCCTCTGACTGAGGCACGAGGATGTCGACATACACATGATTGTGCTTGTGCATAGGAGCCTTTTCCTCGACGATGGGACCAAGGTAGATGGGTAGCGGTGTGTTGAACTGTAGGGAATGCGTCACCCATATGAGACTGTCGATGTCCACGGTGACTTCCAACTCCTCTGGAGTCACCAACTTGTGATCCAGCTCCAGGTCCAGGCAGATGTGACGTCCATCCTCGTGCCGCCCATTCACAAAGGTGTTCACGAGACGTTCTGAGGTGCTCGAGCCAATCTCGATCATCTGAGAGGCACCCAGTATGACCACATCATCCACATGGACTCTTGATGGATGGGGCACCTGCCGGGCAAGAGAGTAATTTCCTGTAATGAAGCGATCAGAAGAGGGCACCAGGGCAGAATATGAGCACTCACCAGTAACATGGTCGCCGATTTGATGAGAAGACTGGTAGTTAGCTGGAACACCCACTTGGAGGATATGGTCTGACAATCTGATGGGGGGACCCAAGTAGAACATCTGGTTGAAGGAACTCAGCAGACGATAGCCATAATCTCGAAAGGATGTCCACATCCCAGGCCGATAGTAGGGCTCCTCCACGATCTCGTTGCAGTTGCGGTCCTGGTGCAAGCTTTCCAAGACAGGTCCTCCTTCATACTCATCAAACCTGCGATCGAAACGCTTCCATCGTTGACCCTGGAATGCAGGGAGGTATACCGGTGGAGTTGGACGTGGGAAACGGTACATCGTTCCAGCTGACCAGTCCTTGACATGCTTGCGTCGCTGGATGATCTCAAGGGGATCATCTGGAGTGGATTCCCCTTCGACTCGGTGACCATGGGCAGCCCGAGGAGGAAGTCGATCCCTGGCTCTGGCCCTGCTCACATAAGGGTAGCGCCGAAGGAGATCCCTGAGACGCTGAGACTTGGCATCCAGAGGCAAACGATGGTCTTCACCTTCATCTTCAGTGTCAGTCGGAAAGTCACCATCAGACTGCACATCAGGGTTCACTACGTCGCCGGAGTCATCCCCCCTTTGGCAGCGAAGGCAGTTGGCCCCAATGACATTCAACTCACGGACGATGGTAGCATGTTGCTCTCCAGATGATTGGTTTTCTACATCCATGAGGATGTCTTCACCGATGGCTTCGGTGTCATCCCACTGTGTCCATATGTGGCCAGGGGGAAGGGTGGTTGTAGACAAGTAACGATAGTCCTCCCAGCACCTTCGACAGCCCTCCTTCACCATGACAAGCATTCTAAGGCGGAGACGATGACCACAAGGAATTGGAGGGATGTGGATGGTAGGCCTGCCATCACCAGATAGCCCTCCTCTCATGAGTGACTCCATGACAAAGGATGCAATGGGCCCACAGTCGAAACCGTTCTGTGACCAATTGTACACCTGCACATCAACTTGGGTTGGGTCGATGGCATCAAATCCATGAAGAGATGCTATGCGTGTCCAGTAGAAAGGGCCATTCCATGTGTTCCAGTCATCGCGCAGTGGGTCATAGTGGGGATGGGGGGTTTCCGGGACACGTTCGATGCGCCTTCCAAGGATGAATGCAAGGTTCAACCAATAGTCAAAGACTGCAACAAAGAAGTGACTGTTTTGCATGACCACAAAGGCAATGGGAACAGATGGATCGGCAGGATGGGAATCGAAGAGATGGCGTTGACGAAAAAATTGAATCTCCTGTGCATCTGGTAAGGCATGGGTGCCCCCACTGACAGATGGAATGACAGAGAACAAGTCGGCATAGCGGACATGCATCCTGCCCTGGACAGCATACCATTGGGACAGGAGATGAAAGTTGAGGATGCTGGCATCGATCCAAGTTTCATGCCGGAGTGTCCCTAGGGTCTGGTAGGCCATCACCCATGTGGTAGGCCTGGCCATGGAACACACTTTCAGAAGCGATCGTAAGCAGATGGAGAGAAAGAGTACAGAAGAGACTCACTGATGATATCACGTACAGAAGGTGCCCCTGACTCCTGACTCGAGTCCTGATGGGGTGGATGTGATGGTGCAACTGATGGGCCATGCACATTCACAAAGGAATCGTCAGAGGCATTGCTTTGATGCTCCTCTTCTGACCCACTCAAGTGGTTTACCATGGCCTGGCACTTCTCATATATCTGGTTCAGTTCATCCTCATCAACAGAGGATTCTGGATCTTCTGGAGGAGTCATTGCTCTGGCAAGGAGACCACCCATTATTATGCTGTAGGATGGGGACAGAGGAGAAGAGCATGCTGAGTCTGAATGATGAGATGGAGGAGAAATGGCCTTCATGACATTGTCAAATGCAAGTCTGATTTCACTTTCATCAGTGGAGGATGCATTGGAAGCAGCTCTGAGGGCTCTCTGGGAACGTGTCTGGGGTGCCATGGCGGTGGAATGTTGGTTCTTTGCCGATCCCAAACACGTAATGCCGCGCCAAACCCAAAGAAAATTTTTCAGGGTCCGCCCTGGCTAACCGAGAATTGCAAGCGACGTCACGGGTTACCCTCCGACTTTTTACTTCGCCTCCCAACCCAACATGGCCCCTCCATCCAACAAGACCTTTCTTTCCCTTCCATCATCCTCCAAGCTAAGTGGTAGGTCTCGATTAGACACTAGCAGTCATTTAAGCTCATCCAGCCAGTGACGAACCTCACCGGTGCAGGTGAAGACATCCTGGATGGAAGGGAGGAAGTTCCAGAACACATGACCCACACCTTCCAAAGGGGTGATAAGTAAGAAAAGACTGGCTGGGCATGTCGTTCGCTGATGGAAACTTTAATTAGCATCTTTGTAAATGGCGACGATGGCAGCCTGTGGTATGCTGTGATCAAGGACATCAGAGTCCAACGGTTGAAGAGAAGTAATGTAAGAGATTTCCAGTGCCATGTGGGTGTTCACCCTTCTGACATGCAATACAGAAGGCATGGGTTGAAGTGCAGTGGTACTACAGCAGGAGCGATATAGGAGACAAAAAGTGAGCTGGCTGTTGTCGAGTTCCTTGTATCTTTGACTCACTCACAAAAAGCATGAGAAAATACATTGGCAACAATGAGCTGGTTCTATCGGACCACAATGACATCATTGAACCAGAGGCCATCGTGTGTAAGTCATCCCTGAATTTTGTATACAGCTTGGAAGCTCATGGAGAGCATAGCGCCAGCAGACATCACATCTTTCAGTGCAGAAAGGTGTTTTGGTCCTCTGATAGGACCCAAGGATATGTATACACGGTGGACCATGAGCACACATGGTAAACAAGTCATCCAGGTATGGATGAATGGCATGACACCGATTTTTGAAAAACTCCTGACATAAACTACACCCCATCAGGGCCCCTTCCATGCTTGCTCTGTCTGTGAAAAACCATATAACCCAGACAAAGCTGAACAACGGTATTGTCGAACCTGCAAAAATTGGTTCCACTGCAGTTGTTTACAGAAACTCGCAAAGGGAAGCACCAGACCCTTGGACATCACAAAGGAAGTCCTAAATGGGACAGGTCTCTCACTGCAGGATATTCAGGTGTGTGTCCTGTGCATTCCGATATGCAGGGGAAATGAGGGTGGTGTGGTGGGCAATGGTGAGGTTATGATGAGTATGTGGGAGGAGGTCAGAGCAGCACAGAACAGGCAGAGACAGGAGGTTGAAACTGTTCTACAAAATCATATGACCAGTGACCTGATCCAACAGGCACAGAAGTCATATGCGTATTATCGATGCTCCCTCTGTTTTGCAGAAGGCAGAGAGTGTTACATATGATGTAGGCTCTTTCTTGGCTGTAGAACCCTGACCCGAACAAATGCCAGCCATTGAACAGAAAGAAAGGAATTGGAAGAGGCCAGGGTGATGATCAGGAGGCTAAATGCTGCATTGGTAGCGTCAGATGCTGTGGTAGAACTGAATAAAGAGCAGCAGGGTGATCATGCACTAGTATGTGATATTTCAAAGATTTTCCAGACCATCAGCACCATCGCACCTGGCCCCTCTACATGGATTATGACATGGAAAACACATGTAGGCATAATAGGCAGAATGCATCATGGACAAAAGCAGCAAACTGGATCCACATGATTTAGATGGCCTTAATTACATCAGTAAATGTGGGTGAGACATGCTGAACAACAAGGAACATGGTCTAGCAAAATATAGAAAGGGGGGGAGGGGTCAGGTGGTCATACTCAAATTTATCATATACCATCAGAGAAAGCATTTGTCAGGTTGCTACATCGTGGATAGCCTTGCTGACACTGGTAAATGTGGTTAAGACATGGCGGACAATGGCGAACATCGCCTAGCAAAATATAGACTGGGGGAGGTCAGGTGGTCATGCGCAAACTTATCATATACCGTCAGAGTCAGTGTTCGTCGGATTTCTACCACTGTGGATGGTCTTACTGACATTGGTAAAGGTGGTCAAGACATGACGAACAATGACGAACATGGTCTAACAAAATATAAACAGGGGGAGGTCAGGTGGTCATGCACAAACTTATCATATACCATTGACACAAGCGTTCGTCAGGTTCCTACCACTGTAGATAGTCTTGGGAACATTGGTAAAGTGGTTTAAGAGATGGGGAACTGTGGAGAATGTGGTCTAGCAAAAAAAAGACTGGGGGAAGTCGGGTGGACATGCTCAAATTTATCATGTACCATCGGACCCAGTGTTCGTCGGGTTTCTACCACTGTAGATAGTCTTACCTACATTGGTAAAGGTGGTTAAGACATGACGAACAATGGCGAACATCACCTAGCAAAATATAGAAAGGGGGGGGGGGGGGAGGGTTCAGGTGGTCATACTCAAATTTATCATATACCATCAGAGAAAGCATTTTTCAGGTTGCTACATCTTGGATAGCCTTTCTGACACTGGTAAATGTGGTTAAGACATGGCAGACAATGGAGAACATCGCCTAGCAAAATATAGACTGGGGGAGGTCAGGTGGTCATGTGCAAACTTATCATATACTGTCAGAGTCAGTGTTCGTCGGATTTCTACCACTGTGGATGGTCTTACTGACATTGGTAAAGGTGGTCAAGACATGACGAACAATGGCTACCATCGCCTAGCAAAATATAGACAGGGGGAGGTCAGGTCGACATACCGAAACTTATCATATACCACTAAATACTGTGTTCTCCAGGATTTCCCCATATTGAAATCACCCTGTAACATTGGTAAGTGAGGTTAAGATGTGCAGAACAACGAAGAACAAATATATGGAGAGGAGGAAGTCGGGTGGTCATACTGAAACTTATCATATACCACCAGAACCTGTGTTCGCCATGCTTCCACCACCTTAGGCAGTCTTACTAACATCGGTAAAGGTTGTGGTGACATGCCGAACAATGACGAACATGGTCTAGCGAAATGTAGACTGGGGGAAGTCGGGTGGCCATACTGAAAGGTGTTTGCAAGGCTTCTACCACCTTATTATGTCTGAATGATGTCAGTGGTAAACCCATGGTCCAGCAAAGTATCTACAGCGGGAAGTCAGGTGGTCATGCTGAAACCGATCGGTGTTCCATAGCCTTCAACACTTTGGATAGTCTGCCCGACCACTTTACAGGGGGAATCGATGGTAATGGTGCTGAACAGGTATACTACTGTATTTGGCACGGAGGGCTGACCTGCCCACCTTGTGATCAGTTTTATAAACTGGTCCATTACAGTATCTATCAGGACATGGAGTCTTCGTGCCTTGGACATAGGTCAGTCTCACTGTATGTATGCTGGTGCATGACATGCACTATTTGCCTTACATTCCACTTACATAAGCGATCAATGATGGAGTTACATTTACAAGATAGATTATGTAATTGATCTTGACTACTACCATGGCTACCCAGTACTACCCGTCTTCCCTCGGATTCATCCACAATCGCAAAGCCTTGTTGAAAAAAGATCGACATGTCAGATTGGCTCCAGGAGACTCCGAAGGGACCGTCTGGCCATGCCAGGTCACCCATGCTGACGATAAAGTCGTCGTGGAGCTCCCCCATCACTACTACGAGCCTATTCAGGCTTTCACCTGGAGAGAAAAGGCGATCCGGCTGGTGCTTCGCTTCAAGAAGAAGGGGGAGGTGCAGGTGGAAGAGCCGCTGGTGGAGAATCTGACCATGATCCTCGCATATATGAACAGGGTTTTCGTTCAAGTAATTGTGGAGGCGAAGAAAGTCAAACGCACAGATCGCACACTCGATTGGCGCAGTCCGACATTTGACAACTACTTATTGATAGAATATTTCGTGCGGCGCCATGAACCAGCCCAGGTGAGGAATTATAGACGCAACAACGACCACAACATCAACCGCGCCAGCATTGCAGAGGTTGGTAAGTGTTTCGATTTCCTTGTAACCTTTTGCTGCCATTCACATACTTATACCACAGACTGGGTTCGCCATGAGCGCACCCTGGGCGAGATGTGGTATGGGAGCCGGACTCAGTTCGAAATGGATGAGAAGATGAAGACTGTGGATGTGGCAAGGAAACTGATCGACGTGATGGTGGACTTCTATGATCCAGTGGAGGATGAGGACCCTGACTGTAAGCACAGGGATACTTTCCTTCCCCATCTACTGAATTCTAACTCGAAACAGTCGGATACACGTACAAAGAACATCTACAAGGCAGCGCTGCAGATAAAGGCAAGGGAAAGGCGCAGGGAGAGGGAGATGATAGCATTGGAGGAGGTCATCGCAGTGGTGGGGTGCGTAGCAAGGGCAAGGGACGTGATAAGGGCAAGAGACGAGCGGGAGGGACCGTGAATGAGCGCAGAGCCTCTCAGAGGCTGAAAGATAAACATAAGCATAAGTCCCCCATGCCATCGCCCTCTGGATCTGACCGCTCTTCGATGGATGTCTAAGGCATTAAAGATATCACTTGTACGTATATATATCAATGTACTTGGTAGACGTCTCCATCTATTGTCCATCAGACACAGAAGTGGGATCATAGGCGTCAAATAATAATGGCCTTTATAGGGTGTTCTGCACATGTACATGTACAAGTAAATGCTGCTGCCAGAAGTGCTGGGATTTCCCCCTGAGATTTTCCTGGAACTGGTGGTCTCCATTCATTAGACTAGAGATTTACAAGTGTTTCCATTCCCATTCAGCGAAGCTACTCGACCAATGAAACATCATGTCCAGTCCCATCACACTACGATGAATACACTAGATCAGATGCTGGCACAACCCGAAGCAACAGCAACATGCATTGTATGCTATTTGAAGTTTGGCAGTCATGGGGTCTGTCGTGCAATCGACAAGGAGGTGGGATTTATGGTGTTTCACATTCCACTGGCACTTGCAACGACTCCAGAAGCTACTATCACTATGCAGCTATTGCCATTGAAATGGGCTGCGCATGAGAGGAGAAGATGAGGTTAATCCACCACATGTCATCGATCGGTCTTCGGTTGACAGAAATATACGATACACGTGCTACCGATCAAAGGCCTCATTAAGGTGGGACCGATTTAGGCGATATGCTGTGTTGCTACAAATTTCATCTTCATCCTTATCATTCAGCCTGATTCGAGATCGATCTCAACGACATGTCGGACTACTACTGGCAACAATCACTCCCAACACCGCTGCAGATCGATTACATCAAGCAGATCATATACAAGGTGGAATATGCAGATCCCGAGGAGACCATGGTGAAGGTCACGTCCACGAATCTCTACCTCAAGATCACTGAAGACCGTGTATTGCTCCCCGCGCGCTATTTCACCTTCATAAAATTGTTTTTATGGAGGTATTACCTCCTCATGCGATTACATCTGCATTTCCAAAAGGCTCAAAGCAAACCGTATGCGAATTTCCGCCCCACTCTCCTGAGAAACATCGTCCATCTGGACAACATCATCGAAGCCCTCATCCGCCCAAGCATCGGTATGAAAGAAGAAGATATTCCAACACATCGCTGTCCCAGCTTCGAGGAATTCCTGGTGACAGAATACCTCATCGGCCGGCATGATCCCGAGTCGGTAAACAATTTCAGGGCACATTGCCCGACCAATCTTGAGAGATTGGTAGATTCCTTCGGTGAGTCATCATACAGGTTTCATTTATCATCCAGGTGTCTGATACACTCATCAGAAATGGACTGGGGTCGTTATCGCGATTGGATCCCAGATTGTTTCATTGGGGAGGAATATGATTGGGAGGTAGATTCGGTTCCTGATGAAGACCTTCCGAAGATGTGGGACGAAGTGGTCGATTGGTATTCACAAGAACTGGACCCACTTTGGAGTGAGTGACATTTCCAATCCAATGACATTTATTCTGACATTACATTGATTACATCGATAGTATCTCAGTGGGTGGAATGGGACGAGGGGCTTGGTTCCAAGGATGAAGAAAAGGGCACAGATGCTGGGGGATCGGATGGGGAGATAGATCCAAAGAACATGAGCGATGTGGACCAGGACATGGCAGCATGGAGATGATACGAATGCTGAGATCGGTGGGAATGAGGATCATGGAGGGGAAGGGGGCAATGGGGGGGAAGGACGCAATGAGAATGAAGAAGAGGGCAGCGAGGGCAGCAACGATATGGGGAAAAATGATGGAGGTGGGGAACAGGACTCCGATGTCCCCCCTCCTCCAAACCAGGCAAGTGTGTTTCATCTCATCAGGCATCACTGAACCTCACAATCCGATGTCAGCTGGCTGTGACACAGAAGCGGCGGCTGTCAGAGGGCAGCAACGAAGAAGAGGGTGGCCAACGGAAAAGACCATCTCCAAACCCTCCTGCTGCACGTCCCGACAGGGAAGGCGACCAGCCTATAGGTTTTAGTCAGGATTTGCTACAGATGATTGGTCGACCTCTCCCCCGTAAGTAATTAATATCGATTGCTTTGTACTCTGCTGTGGAAACACATATGAATATACCGCTTTCATCACGATAGCCCATTGGTCTCCGCCGCTGGATTCAGACATGATCGAATCACAAGTCGACTTCCCCTTGGAATCATTTTGCCAAGGTGCTAGCGTTGTTAATGAGAGCCTAGATCCCACACCGTTTCCAGTGGCTGCGGGGGATGATGAAATGGCTACCCATGGTGACATTCCACCTGTAGCAGACGATCCACCTGTGAACCAGCGATCTGGGAGGGATCCTGGAGGGAGGCAGAAAGGAAAGGGGGTGGCGACGACGAAAGAATTCATTACCACACAGCTCCTGCAAAGCCAGAAATCCTCGGGCACCCCTCAAACGGTGCTTGCCCATGATTTCGATATGATCAACGTGACAGTCAGTCCAAGGAAGCGCACCATCGCCAGAACACTGCCTGAAGGAATGCGGGAGGTTTCTCCGATGCCTGGTCCATCTAACATTGCCCAACCGCTCACCTCGACCAATACACAAACTCAAATCACACTCGATAGCGAGGAGGTAGCTACGTTCCTGAAAACGATTCCTGGCATTGTCCGATCATTGGCCAAAGGTTGCAAGGACGGAGCGGATGGTATCAACGAACAGGTATTAAATTGTCCAGCATCATCATTCTTGTTCCGTGCGCGTTGACTTGTGTATTTCAGTTCAAGCAATTTTTCTTGAATTTGAGAGCGATCAGCAAGGTGCATGGACAGAAGGTCACCGATGTTTTTTCACATCTCAAAGCCACCAATGAAATGCATGTATGTTGCACTTCAATGTCTATCCCTAGGATTGTACACCTATGCCAATTACAGCGGATGATCATGGCAGATGCAGCATACTTGGGTTTGCATCTTCAGAAGATGGAAAGAATGGAGGACACGGTCATCGACATCAATGTCAAGAAGGGGTACTTGATACTTGCAAATCAATCTGGCTTGGGGATGAAAAAGAATGCTTAGATAAATCGACATGTAGTGGTAGTTCGACTGGTTATTATGACTTGAATGTCAACAGATGATGCAAAGAGCGGGCAAGTAGCAAGATATAAACAGGGGGGAAGCCAGGTGGCCATACCGAAATTTAACATTATAGCGCCAGAGCCAGAGTTCAGCGGGTTGCTACCACCTGTGGATAGCGATTCCAACACTGGTAAAGGTGGTTAAGACATGGAAAACAATGGCAAACATGGTCTAGCAAAATGTAGACAGGGGCGGGCCAGGTGGTCATGCGCAAACTTATCATATACAATCACAGCAGGTGTTCGTCAGGGTTGCTACCACCTTGAATGGTCATTACCAACACTGGTAAAGGTGTTTAGGACATGACGAACAATGGCGAACATGGTCTAGCAAAATATAGAAAGGGGCGGGTCAGGAGGTCATGTGCAAACTTATCATATACCATCGCAGCAGGTGTTCGTCAGGTTGCTACCACCTTGAATGGTCTTACCAACACTGGTAAAGGTGTTTAGGACGTGACGAACAATGGCGAACATGGTCTAGCAAAATATAGAAAGGGGCGGGTCAGGAGGTCATGTGCAAACTTATCATATACCATCGCAGCAGGTGTTCGTCGGGTTGCTACCACCTTGAATGGTCTTACCAACACTGGTAAAGGTGTTTAGGACATGACGAACAATGGCGAACATGGTCTAGCAAGATATAGAAAGGGGCGGGTCAGGAGGTCATGTGCAAACCTTATCATATACCATCGCAGCAGGTGTTCGTCAGGGTTGCTACCACCTTGAATGGTCTTACCAACACTGGTAAAGGTGTTTAGGACGTGACGAACAATGGCGAACATGGTCTAGCAAGATATAGAAAGGGGCGGGTCAGGAGGTCATGTGCAAACTTATCATATACCATCGCAGCAGGTGTTCGTCGGGTTGCTACCACCTTGAATGGTCTTACCAACACTGGTAAAGGTGTTTAGGACGTGACGAACAATGGCGAACATGGTCTAGCAAAATATAGAAAGGGGCGGGTCAGGAGGTCATGTGCAAACTTATCATATACCATCGCAGCAGGTGTTCGTCGGGTTGCTACCACCTTGAATGGTCTTACCAACACTGGTAAAGGTGTTTAGGACGTGACGAACAATGGCGAACATGGTCTAGCAAGATATAGAAAGGGGCGGGTCAGGAGGTCATGTGCAAACTTATCATATACCATCGCAGCAGGTGTTCGTCGGGTTGCTACCACCTTGAATGGTCTTACCAACACTGGTAAAGGTGTTTAGGACGTGACGAACAATGGCGAACATCGTCTAGCAAAATATAGAAAGGGGCGGGTCAGGAGGTCATGTGCAAACTTATCATATACCATCGCAGCAGGTGTTCGTCGGGTTGCTACCACCTTGAATGGTCTTACCAACACTGGTAAAGGTGTTTAGGACGTGACGAACAATGGCGAACATCGTCTAGCAAGATATAGAAAGGGGCGGGTCAGGAGGTCATGTGCAAACTTATCATATACCATCGCAGCAGGTGTTCGTCGGGTTGCTACCACCTTGAATGGTCTTACCAACACTGGTAAAGGTGTTTAGGACGTGACGAACAATGGCGAACATGGTCTAGCAAGATATAGAAAGGGGCGGGTCAGGAGGTCATGTGCAAACTTATCATATACCATCGCAGCAGGTGTTCGTCGGGTTGCTACCACCTTGAATGGTCTTACCAACACTGGTAAAGGTGTTTAGGACGTGACGAACAATGGCGAACATGGTCTAGCAAAATATAGAAAGGGGCGGGTCAGGAGGTCATGTGCAAACCTATCATATACCATCGCAGCAGGTGTTCGTCGGGTTGCTACCACCTTGAATGGTCTTACCAACACTGGTAAAGGTGTTTAGGACATGACGAACAATGGCGAACATGGTCTAGCAAAATATAGAAAGGGGCGGGTCAGGCAGGTCATGCACAAACTTATCATATACCATCGCAGCAGGTGTTCGTCAGGTTGCTACCACCTTTAATGGTCTTACCAACAATGGTAAAGGTGTCTAGGACATGACGAACAATGGCAAACATGGGCTAGCAAAATATAGAAAGGGGCGGGTCCGGCGGTCATGAACTAACTTATCATATACCATCACAGCAGGTGTTCATCAGGTTTCTACCACCTTTATTTATCTTACCAACAATGGTAAAGGTGTCTAGGACATGACTGAACAATGGCGAACATGGTGTAGCAAAATATAGAAAGGGGCGGGTCAGGCGGTCATGAACAAACTTATCATATACCATCACTGCAGGTGTTCGTCAGGTTTCTACCACCTTTAATTGTCTTACAAACAATGGTAAAGGCGTCTAGGACATGACGAATAATGGCGAACATGGTGTAGCAAAATATAGAAAGGGGCGGGTCAGGCGGTCATGACCAAACTTATCATATACCATCACAGTAGGTGTTCGTCAGGTTTCTACCACTGTGGATGGTCATTGTACCATTGGTAAAGACGTGTAAGACATGACGAACGGTGGCGAACATGGTCTAGCAAAAACCCGACTGGAGGAAGTCAGGTGGTCATGCTCAGACTTATCATATGCCACTGGAATGTGTGTTCACCAGCTTTTGGCCACTTTCCAACATCCTTCTGACATTTCTAAATGTGGCCTCAATGCATAGAACGATGACGAACATGGTCTAAAAAAATATCAACAGTAGGAAGTGAAGTAGGTACTGCCGGAACTCATTATATCCCAGCGCAACCTGTGTTCACCGGCTTTCTATTACTTTGTATAATCATTATAACATCTGCACAGGCGGGTAGGATGTGACACATAATAGTGAACATGCTCTAGGGAAATATAAACAGGGGGAGGCCAGGAGCTCGTAACGGAGGTGTTCACATATACCACCACACACCGTGTTCGACAGCTTTCAAACACATTGGTTAGTCTGGCTAATGTGATCGGTGGTGATTAGAATGTGCTGAACAGTGGTGATCGTGGATCTAGCAAAATATAAAGAGGCTGAAGTCAGGGATGGCTCCGTTGCCAACGATCCACTTTAGTATATGCTGTGCGATATTAGTGCGGCGCTTCCTTATCGGTCCACTCCATCGTTCTCATTTGACGTTGACCCACGAAAAAATGTCTGACTACTACTGGCAACCCTCCAAAGCTACGGATACTCAAATGGACTACATCACCCAGGTCTGGTACACGTTACATCCGGTGCCTGGAAACAGGGCAATTATGGAAATCAAACAAAGCAACCTGAACGACGACGAAATCACTGCATCGCATCGGGCATTTATCCCCATATTCTATGGTACTCATGTAACTCTCTTCCTGTGGAGGTACTACCTCCTCATCGAGCTGTACTTGCGATTCGAGAAGAATACTGGCGACAAATACAAGGCATTCCTACCGACTCTGATCAGCAACATCGTCCATCTGGACAATGTAATCGAATCGCTCATCCGCCCCTGCCTGAATGTCCCCCTGGCCGAGCTACCTGATTATCGTTCCAAAAACTTCGATGAATACTTGGTGACAGAGTATCTGATTGGCCGGCACGATCCCCAGTCTGTCAACTACTTCCGAGCTCATTGCCCGACCAATATAGAGCGCATTTCAATGGAAGGATTTGGTGAGTTATCCAAGAGTTTCATCGTTATCATACAGTCTGACAGCTTCATTCAGACTGGAAGGCATATTCCGATCGTATCCCTGAACCGATGGATGGCGCTGATTACGACTGGGATATCGAACAGCTGCCCTATGATGACTACGAAGAAGTATGGGATGCAGTAGAGGAATGGTATGGCCAGAACCCCGATCCACAGTGGAGTGAGTGACATGCCCATGACACGTTCGTTGATTCTGACCTTATATTCCTAGTATCTAGGTGGGTGAAGTGGGAGGACGAAAGCATGGAGCAGGGGGAGGAGGAGCAACATTCCCTCCCTTCCACAGCCCAGGCAAGTCGTTTTATGTATCTCCTACGTGTTTCAGTGGCTCAATACATTAGGTACAGAAGCGAGGAAGGGGGGACAGCGATGTGGAAGGAGATGAACGGCCAGGAAAGAGGATTGCAAAGCCCATAGCTGATGTGCAGGTGACGCAGTCTCGGTGACGATATGCAATATGTATTACATGTACCACATCCATCCAGTCGTTAGAACGTGCAAAACGATTGTTAACATGTTCCAACAAGATCACGCCAGGGGGAAACGTCACAATGCTACATCCACGACCCAGAACGAAATGTAATGCATTCGACAAAGAAAATACCATACAACAGATACAGCTACTTATTGCGGGAGTAAAGACTTGCCAGGCTGGGACGGAACCCCACTGGATTCTCTGCAGGATTTGCAGAACTCGAGGCAGCGGGGGCGCCTGAATCTCCATCGCTGCCTCTTTGCCTCTGCTGTAACATCAATGTATAAATAAGCTACAGACACTTGACTGACATCATGCTACTCGCCTGGTTTGAGGGAGGTGGATCAGAGTTCTCCACGCCTCCCATGGGAACATCGCCATCCTCGCTCCCAGCTCCAGTTCCTCCTGCCTCATCATCCCCAGCTCCAGTCCCCACATTTCCCTCATCTGCATCGCCTGTGGATTCCATGCTGGCACCCACCCCATCTATTTCAACCCATGGGACCCATTTAGATACTGCCCATGTAAATGATCAACCGATTGTCAGGGCGTAAGTAGGAGATCTGACTTACTCCATGCTGGGTCCGGCTTCCGTGAATACCATTCGACTGCTTCGTCCAACAGAATCGTAAAGTCAGCATCTGGGATATTTTCCACATCCCAATCGTATCGTTCCCCATAAAACCTTGTAGGGGACACGCTCCTTGTAGGCATCCCAGCTCCATTCTGATATACATGTCAGTGAATTGGATTGGAATGGAAACCCATAAAAAGCCTCACCAAACTCGTACTTGATTCTCTCGATATTGATGGGGCAACGTGCCCTGAAGTAGTTAACCGAGTCTGGATCGTGCCGCCCAACGAGATATTCCGTGCAAAGGTATTCTTCGAAATTGGCCGATCGGAAACCTTCGATATCTTTCCTTTCGATCAACGTGCACGGGCGAATTAAAGCCTCGAGTACATTGTCCAGGAGGACAATGTTTCTCAAGAGATGTGGACGGAACTCGGTGTACTTTTTGTAGGGGTTCCTCTTGAAATGGACGTGGAGATCGATGAGGAGGTAATACCTCCAGAGCGTATGGATGAGAGCCTTGTAATAGACGGAGGGAATGAAGGTGCGATGTTCCGTTATCTCCTCGTTGAGATTCGTGCATGTTATCCGGATCGTACCATCTGCTAGCTCCTCCGATCGATAGTAGATCTGTAGAATGTATTTCATCTGGGTGATCGTGGGGAGCGATCGTTGCCAGTAGTAGTCAGACATGCTGCGATGGAGGCTTAATCGAATCGATCGAAGTGATCGAAGAGGATCGGCACACCATGCCATATATATTCTAAATAGGACTTCTGGCATAGGGTCAGGGTTACTCCTGTCTACGATAACCCGCCTTTGAACGTATCGCATTACCGTATCCACATCGCATTCCCGTGTCATCGAAAAATACATATATATATAGTGGGGTGGACTGCGAAAATACGGTATATTGAAATGAAAACGCGGCAGGGCACTAAAAGCCATCTACAAAGTTGGGACCCTAAACTTCCTCGTCGTCAGGCAGCACAGGCCCCTTCTTATTCACCCGCTTGAATACTCTGGGCCCCGGCATGTGCCTCTTGAGCGGTTTCACTTCCCCTGCCTCCTCCAAGTGCTCTTTATACGTGTATCCAACTGCGTCGAAGATAAAAATCGGTGTTGTAAGAAAGGCATGTCTGTGATACTCACAATCGGGATCCTCCTCCACGACGGGATCATAAAATTCAACCATAACATCCAGCAGCCTGTGTGCAACGTCCAGAGTCTTGTCCTTCTCCTCCATCTTGAACTGAGTGGCACTTCCATACCAGATCTCGCCGAGGGTGTCCTCGTGTGCATGCCAGTCTATGTGATATGGCAGTCCATGGCCGGAACGGGATGAGAATCGAGTGGAAAGGCTTACTGATGTCATCGATGCTCTGCATGTTGATGTTGTAGTTGTTCTTCCGCCTATACTCCCTGACCATCTCTGGTTCATGACGCTCCACGTGATATTCGATCAGAATGTAATTGTCGAATGTAGGGCTGCGCCAGTCGGGCACGCGAGCATCCCTCTTGGTTGATTTGGCTTCCCTGACAATCTGAGTGAAGACCCTGTCCATATAAACGAGGATCAAGGTTAGATTAGACTTGAGCCGGTCTTGAACCTCGAGCTCCTCCTGGAACTGGAGTACCAGCCTTATCGCCTTTTCTCTCCAGAAGAATGCTTGTAGGTGCTCATAGTAATGGGCTGGGAGCTGTGCGACCATGTCTCCCGTGTCACCGATGACTTGCGATGTCCAGCTAGATTCGTTCCCTGCAGCCAATCGCACGCTACGATCGTTCTCCAGCACGGAATCGATCCTGGACTTGCTAACAGAGCCCAAAGAGGATGGAAAGTACTGGGTGGCCATCACGAGTGTAGATCCACCAATCTATCGATGATCCTTAGTCTATATGGCCATCGATTGCTTATGTAATCAAGATGCACACCTCGCGAGGCGATTAGAATGTGTACTGTACCATATACCTACACTGAGACACGAAGATAATCATGCCAAAGGCTCAAAAACAGCATGTCGCAATGGCAGGCTATGAAGTCTGCATTCATACCTGTAATGGCAGCGGTATGTCAATCTGGCGGCCGGGGTGTTTGGAAGAAGGAAGGGGGATCGTGCCTGCGGCATGCCAAAGCGCACAATTCACACTTAAATTGCATGGATACATGTCCAGGATATATCGCGCTTTCAAATAATAATGTCGGGCGATCTGGAAAAGCGCGAGAAGCTACCCGGAGAGAGCTTATCGATCATCTCTCCTTATTCGAATCTGCAGGGGAGCTCAGGAGACTTGGGCTACCCCTGGATCCTGGGATGGAATCATTATTTCTGTGAGTGGCCCGATATCTGGAGAGTTCAGCACAGCAACTAAAAATCCTCAGACCAACATCCACTGCGGGTGATGAGGACATAGTGATGGAAGATGGGGAAACTTTGCCACCAGGATGGAACGATCCTGGTCCGTCCATCCACATGTCAACATACTCTGCGTCGAGGTCCACATCCGGATCGCCAGCATCATGTGCAGGTGCAGGTCCATCCAGGCTAAGTACATTTACCCATAATAGTGGCCCATATTGGCCTTCTAGGCCTTCATCATCTGCTGGGCGATCGGCGGCGATCTCAAGATCTCCATCAGCAATGGGAGAAATAGAGAGCCATATTTCTAGCTCTCCATCAGCATTCTCGTTCACATCGCCATACCCATTTCATTCGCAGGGGTCTACGTCGAAAGATACACCACTCGATATCCTCTACATCCCAGACCCAAGCCGCGAGGTGAAATCCAAGAACGAGGCAAAGGAAGATCTAGGATGGGCGACCCGCTGTATAAAACCTCACCAATATGAGGTTATCAAGGAGCTCGGAAAATTCGTATACAAACTATCGGAAAGCAGAGACGGCGTGAAGGTGGTGGTCAGTGAATGGGTAGGCCCCCTTTTCACCCACAGGTACAGTTCGGTCTGCTGATGCATGCATCGCAGCTTTGGTTGGCAATGAACATGGAGGAGTACAACGACGGTAATGCATTCAAGCTGAAGTACATGAAGTGGGCAGACTTCAAGGCCGTCGTACTCGATCCGATCAGCCAGCAATCTAAATGGAATGAGCTCGTACGGATGGACTGTATAATCGGAGGCATCGACTACACGATCGATTTCCGGTGAGTGATGAAATTACAATTGCACCCTGGAGGCATGGTTCCGATATGGCCTTCAGATGCAAAGGAAACCCGTATGGCCTCGACGAGATGGAACTGCGCACATACGAAAATCACTTCGCACTTCTCAGCCGTCAAGTACAGTTTTGGCCCCCACCAGATCAGGTTCGGACTGCTGCAGTCAAGTGGGAGACCCTGGCACACCTGCAGGCGATTGCAGCTATCCACAGATGGGAGGTACCGAAAATGCATATTATTAGCGATGGGGACCCTATCGACGATGCCTACGTCCTGAAGCGGAGTCACAGCGACTGCGGCAAACATGTGATACTTCCAACCGCCCCGAACACAAGCCGCACCTGGGCTCATCTCAAGAATAACACGAACGAGGACTCGGACGAGGTATGGATCGCCCAACAATATATCCCAAGCTTGGTGTTTCTTGGGGAGTGGCGGGTAATCATAGTCGGAGGGCAGATCATGTCCGTCACACATACACATCGGTTAAACAATGGCGGCTGGTCTGGAATCCCGGTCACAAGTTTCCTTTCATTGGAGGAGGCGGGCAAAATATGGTATGATGCACTCTTGTCATGCTTATTGTACTTAGAACTGGATCTCGCCAACAGGAAGGATGAGTCGCTAAGCATCGCTGAACGGAGGAAGAGGATCGTGAATCCGCAAAGGGGAGATATCGAAACAAGACAGAGAGCGATGGACGAGTTCAACAACTTCGTGCTAAAAGCCTGGGGAGAACTAGTCGCACGAGAAACGAGGGTCGGTGGCGCACGACCTTCCATGTCATTGTTTTGTCGAATGGATATCGGTATCATGGCCCCAGATGGGATGAGCCCAAAGCTACGGCTGGGATACTTTGTCAACGAGGTGGAACGTACTCCGACGACGAGCTTCTGGCTATTCTGGAACATAAACAACACCGGAGGAATCATGGCGGACACATTCACAAAGCTGTTCGAGAAATGGGTCAGATCAATCACTAATGTATACTGCATAGCATAACCCCCCACATACGATGACATATATGGCGCCGTTTAATATTTGGAAGATACCCATACGCTCGTAACGACGGGAAGACATCAGTACTATATGGAAAACACTGAGAGGTTAACAACAGCTTCTTCGTGCATGTACACAATATTTTATAGTATGTGTAGAATACATGGTACACGACTTCAGCAACATGTGAGTGTATGCAGCATGGCTGACCACCCCGCTAAGAGATGATGCTGGACCACTTGGAATGGTGTTCGTCCTCCTGAATCCATTTACATTGACCTTATAGAGTCGTCTCAAGGTCCATCCACTATGGCAAACATCGACGAACATCGACGAACACCAGCAAACACCAGCGAAAATTGATCCAGCGCCATGGCCCCTATCCAAATTGACCGTGACAGCCTGTTACTCGTTGTGGAGCAGATGGAACGTCATTCACAGCCTCTGGTAGGTCGATCGACTTTCATGTAATACAAATAAATTACATCGGATATTCTATCAGTGTGCCCACCCGACCACCCCTGCTGAGACCATGCTGCACCACTTGCAACAGTGTTCGTACCATGGAAACCTCTTTCCCCACGCTCAGGTAGATAGGTACAGGTCCGTACAACATGGGGAACCACAGCAAACACAGACAAACACCAGCGAACATCAACCCCTTACCAAAGCCCCTATCCAGACTGTGTCCGAATGCTGGGAGACCCTTGGAACTGGTTCAAGCACATTGAATCATCATTCCCAGATTCTTGCATTTCTATATTACTGCACGTATTACGAATGAAATAGATAATCTACATCAGATAGTATACCAGTATGCCCACCGGGCCACCCTGCCTCGGAGCATGCTAGCCCACTTGGAATGGTGTTCGTCCATACGGTCCCACTTGCCTTGGCCTTGTAGTACCATGTCCTGGTCCGTACACCATGACGAACACCGACGAACACAGGGAGAACACTTGCGAACATTCGGTACCAGCAATGGATGGCCCTTAGTAACATACTGGAGCACCTGGTGACTTGTTTGGGAACGCATTAATCATCTTTCCCCAGACTCCCCTAGGTCGATTGCATGTCTGGTAATACAAATAAAATACATCGGATAACATATCAGTGTTCCCAGTCTGACCACTCTCCCTCGTGGCATGCTGGACCAGTTTGAAGTGGTGTTCGTCCCCCCTAGATCAATTGCAACTGACCTTGCTAGGACATTTACATGTCCTGTAGAGCATGACGAACACCAACGAACAACAACGAACAGCAACGAACATCGCTCCAGAACCTGAATCCCCTGTCCACATTGACTGGGACACCCTGCGACTTGTTTGGAATGCATTGATCATTTTTCCCCGATTCTCCTAGGTCTATTGCATGTCTGGTAATACAACTAAAATACATCTCATAACATACCCATGTTCCCAATCTGACCACTCCCCCTCAGAGCATGCTGGGCTGCTTGAAGTGGTGTTCGTCCCCCCTAGGACCACCTCAATCGACCTTGTTTGGGCATTCACATGTCCGTACAGCAGGACGAACACCAACGAACACCAGCGAACACCGACTGAACACTGATGAACACCAACTAACATCAGTTCCAGAACCAAAGCCCCTGTCCACATTGACTGGGACACCCTACGACTTGTTTCGAGTGCACTGACCATCTTTCCCTGACTCTCCTAGGTCTATCGCATGTCTGGTAATACAACTAAAATACATCGTATAACATACCAATGTTCCTGTCTGACCACTCCCCCTCGTGGCACGCTGGACCACTTGAAGTGGTGTTCGTCCCCCCTAGGACCACCTCAATCGACCTTGTTTGGGCATTCACATGTCCGTACAGCAGGACGAACACCAACGAACACCAGCGAACACCGACGAACACTGACGAACACCAACTAACATCGTTGCCAGAACCAAAGCCCCTGTCCACATTGACTGGGACACCCTACGACTTGTTTCGAGTGCACTGAACCATCTTTCCCTGACTCTCCTAGGTCTATCGCATGTCTGGTAATACAACTAAAATACATCATATAACATACCAATGTTCCTGTCTGACCACTCCCCCTCGTGGCACAGCTGGACCACTTGAAGTGGTGTTCGTCCCCCCTAGGACCACCTCAATCGACCTTGTTTGGACATTCACAGGTCCGTACAGCAGGACGAACACCAACGAACACCAGCGAACACCAACGAACACTGACGAACACCAACTAACATCGTTCCAGAACCAAAGCCCCTGTCCACATTGACTGGGACACCCCGAGACCTGTTTCGAGTGCACTAACCATCTTTCCCTGACTCTCCTAGGTCTATCGCATGTCTTGTAATACAAATAAAATACATAGTATAACATAGCAATGTTCCCATCTGACCACTCCCCCTCGGGTCATGCTGGACCACTTAAAGTGGTGTTCGTCCCCACTAGGACCACATCAATCGACCTTATTTTGACATTAACAGGTCCGTACAGCAGGACGAACACTGACGAACACTGACGAACACCAATAAACATTGGTCTGTAACCAAAGCCCCTGTCCACATTGACTGGGACACCCCAAGACCTGTTTCGAGTGCGCTAACCATCTTTCCCCAACTCTCCTAGGTCTATTCCATGTCTCGTAATACAAATAAAACACATAGTATAACAAAGCAATGTTCCCATCTGACCACTCCCCCTCGGGGCATGCTGGATCGCTTGAAGTGGTGTTCGTCCCCCCTAGGACCACTTCAATCAACCTTATTTTGACATTCACAGGTCCGTACAGCAGGACGAACACCGACGAACACCGACGAACACCGACGAACACCAACAAACATTGTTCCATAACCAAAGCCCCTGTCCACATTGATTGGGACACCATGGGACCTGTTTCGAGTGCACTAACCATCTTTTCTCGACTGCTCTAGGTCTATTGCATGTCTTGTAATACAAATAAAATACATAGTATAACATACCAATGTTCCCATCTGACCACTCCCCCTCGGGGCATGCTGGACCGCTTAAAGTGGTGTTCGTCCCCCCTAGGACCACCTCAATCGACCTTATTCTGACATTCCCAGGTCCGTACAGCAGGACGAACACCGACGAACACCGACGAACACCAACAAACATTGTTCCATAACCAAAGCCCCTGTCCACATTGACTGGGACACCATGGGACCTGTTTCGAGTGCACTAACCATCTTTCCTCGACTCTCCTAGGTCTATTGCATGTCTTGTAATACAAATAAAATACATAGTATAACATACCAATGTTCCCATCTGACCACTCCCCCTCGGGGCATGCTGGATCGCTTGAAGTGGTGTTCGTCCCCCCTAGGACCACTTCAATCAACCTTATTTTGACATTCACAGGTCCGTACAGCAGGACGAACACCGACGAACACCGACGAACACTGACGAACACCAACTAACATCGTTCCAGAACTGAAGCCCCTGTCCACATTGACTGGGACACCATGAGACCTGTTTCGAGTGCACTGATGATCTTTCCTTGACTCTCCTAGGTCTATTTCATGTCTGGTAATACAACTAAAATGCATCAGATAATATACCTAACTACGCTATGCAGATTTGTATTTTTCGAAGATGTCGAAGAGTTCGCATACCGATCCACGATCCCACCATGAACCCGTCTCCAGTTCCCTTTCGGCATCCGTTACCTGAAGGGCCTTCTTGAGATGCAAGATTATTTTCTTCGCCGCTTCCGATTCATTGGCTATCTCTTTCCTCATGTTATCCCTCTCATCCATGGCAGGCATATGATCTGCATCTTCTGCCGACTTGTACTTTCCTTTCTTGCTCTCTATCAGTGAAATCATGGCCAGCAATGGCCTGCGGTAAAATGTCCCTGGTGGAGGGAAATCTTTGCTGGGAACATGTATTTTATAGATGTGACATATGACATACTCGTTCTGTCCTTCGCCATCATTGGAAGGGCCAGTACCATCCATACGATGATGCGATGTATCGCTGGATGCACTGCGTTAGTGCCTGCCAGCCCGCGCACGGTCCGTTCGCCTTCAGGGACCTTTGAGCAGTCATAATTGATTGCGATCTCCGTGAGATGCATGGTAGAATATGAAAGGAAATGACCCCCGGATGTGAGGCCATTCTGTGGAGTGTACACCATGTGGTTAACCCCGGGAGGCTGAATCCTGTTCCGGTGTCATTAATCATAAGAGCGCACTCGGGAATTGGGAATAAAAATCATACAGAGTATCTCCATGTTGAAGATGAACGGTCCCGAGAGGATACTTGCGGAACTTAAGATTGACGTTGTCAGCAAAAATATCGTCCCAGGCCTTGAATAGATTCTCTCTGCTTGCATCCTGACTTCCAGGGGTGTCGAAATAACCCCATATCTTGCTGCCGGACTGTACAGTGATGTATGTGCATAGCCCCGCCGCATCATGGTGAGGGTACGTGACAAAACCCCCATGCGTCAGTAGATCCCATCCACGAAGTCGTTCGACATCCCCCAGGACCGCCTGCACGCCATAATATGATTTTCCCGCGTTCTTACCAGAATGGGGGAGATGAACATCGTTCATGGTCATGGTCTTTGCGTTTACATTGTCGGATAGTTGCCTGGTGCATTCTTCAGCATCCAAAGAATCTTAATACGAGTTCCAAGCGATGACATACCTGAGGAATATGGGAACCTCAGGCTGGGTATTTGGAAAGTCGAGGAGGTTCATGCATGTATTTTCATCGTCTGCAAGCTCGATGAATTTTACTCCGCTGAGCACTTCAAAAACTTTGCTCATGTCTGGCCCCCCCTTTGCCTCCTGCTGCTCTGCACGCTTTAATGCATCTAATTACCTTTAGCGATATGAATTTTAGCGATACGATGATATCCATACCTTGAACGACGACTTCCTGTGATATCGTCGGGCGGAAGAAGCGAATGTCTTCACAAGTGAAGTCAAGGGGTGGATTATTCGGCTTCCATCCCCTGACCAACACTGCACATCCCCTCGACAGTGAATCGCTGATGTTGGCGATTAGCTGTGCGAGTGAGCCCTTGTCCCCATCATACTTCAGCTCCACTAGCATCGTCCGTCCATGTCCATACTGGTATTCAGTGGCGGATGCGGCCTTGGACATGTACTCGACCGCATCACAGTCCTATGGTCGTCATTTATCAGCTCCTAGATTCGAAGTTTCTGTCAAATTTACATACCACTTTACTGAACCATGGAGCATATGTTCTTATATTCAAAGATTCCCAATCAATCACCTTCGTATCCGACGGGCAGGTGATTTGATCGAGGAAAGGAACCCGCTCAGCGATGGGTTCGGCATCTTCAGCTGTAAATACGATCAGGACCTTGAAGAATAGGAAAGAAATCGGAGTGCTTACTCCTCTGTCTTTTTTTCTCGTTCGTGGTGCAGTGACCCTCTGGTTTCAACACCTCCTTTCCTTTACCCTTTCTGCTTGCTGACGTGGATGCAATCGGGGCACCCTTGACTTCCTCATCGTCCAATTTCCTCGATCCAGTCCCACCTACATCTCTTGCCTTTCTCTTCCGCAATCGGCTACCAGCTTCTTGCATAGGGACTGTAGCCTCTGCAGGTGGCTTTCGAGCCCCGCCAATGACACCTTCGCCCTGCTTCTCCAAATCCTGTCATCATCAGCATGTATCCTCAGAGTTTTGTAGATCGCACACATACCTGGGATTTGGATTTGGGATCAGAAAATTGCATCCCCACGAGCCGCAGGATGTCAGCATTCGTTGGGGGGTGTTGGAATCCGATTCGGCGAAGTTCCACTTCCATGGATGTGAGGTAGTGGGGATAGGATGTATCATTAGCCAGCAGCCGGATCCCATTGATGGGGCAAGGTGCAACCATGCATTCATCTCCTGCAACAGTAAGATGAAGAGCGTCTTTGGGATCCCATCGAACCCAACCACTTCTACCAAAGATATACATATCGTTTGGAGCTAAGTAAATAGTACCCTGACGTTCCCTCATGCCACCAGCATGTGGAATCGCGCTGGAACCTTTGACCAAGCGGAAACTGACGGGAAACATTTTCACCGGGTAGATTGGCTGGATCGTGGAAGCCTGAAACTGCGATGATGCCATTTCGAGTAGGATGCGAGCGGTCTGTCGTGGTGGAGGTGAGCGATAGTGCAATCGAAGGGTCAGATCAAACTTTGATTTGTGACCTGCCGAATATGGAACACGTGTGCTACACATCGATAATGATACCATGAGCTACGCCATAAATGTTACTAATGTCATGGATAGGTAGGTAGGACAACTCGTATTCACATTGGGTGATTGGCCCAGTGATCTAATAGTCTGATAGAGGCTATGGCTATGTGGACCCACCCCCCTCGCTCTCTCCGATAAGTAATCTGGACCACTTTAAATGGTGTTCATCACCCTTCATCACCCTTACATCATTCCCATTGACCTTATAGGGATGTTTCCAGGTCCATACAACATGTCGAACACTGCCGAACACGGGTGAACACCCTGTGAACATCAGTCCAGCACTGAAGCCCCTGTCCACATTGACTTGGCCAGCCTGCGACTTGTCTCGAGTCCACAAATCATCTCTCCCAGACTCCAATAGGTCCGTTCCATTGCATAGAATACAAAAGAACTGTATCGGACGATATACAAGTGCACCCTCCTGACCACCTTCTCTCCGAAGATGCTGGATGCTGGACCACTTAGAATGGGGGTTCGTCCCTTAGACCCCATTTCCATTGACCTTGTAGAGAGACGTTTCTAGGTCCATACAACATTACGAACACTGACAAACATGGGCGAACACCCGCGAACATCAGTGCAGCACTGAAGCCCTTGTCCACACCGACTGGGCCACCTTTGCACTTGTTGTGAGCCAACGATTCATCTCTACCAGACCACACGAGATAATATACATACCCCGAGGGCATTATTATTACAAAGTGGCAACAATAAATTGGGGGGAATGATGCTGGAAGTACTGCTGGAGGCCAGCATCATATACATGTATTTAATAATACATAGCAAGAGAGGGAGATGTCCCAACTTTACAGAATTGAATTGCAGCCGATGATACAACACACGAGGGAGGCTAGGGTGGTTGACATTGGGGAGATTATTGAGTACTCTAAAGAGTGTCATGACACACAGGGGTTGATGGGATTTGGTGGGTAATGGGTAGTGATGATATACAACAAGGTTGAGATTGTACTGACTACATGTTCACTATGTATCATCTCTCAATGGTATCAGAAAGGCTTAAATTGTTGCATATAAAATAATTATGTATGTTCAGCAGAAATAGTTCTCCAATATATCTAACTTTGTTTCGGAATTAACAATCTGCTTTTTTGTGAGCAGAAAGTTCAAAGGGGTAGGAAGTATTTACTTAGCCCAAATATTGTATTGCAATGATGAATTGTGTGCTAAAGCTCGTCTGCGAAACATTCTGCTTTTCATTTTTCAACAAAAAATCAAATCAGATATAAAGTCTTTCCACATGAGAATCATAGAGCAAAACATCAAAAATTATTTCTGGATGAAATATTGAGAATATTATTACATGTTCCATGCTGTCATTGTCATCATGTGTGTGGTGGTGGCATGGCCATCATCATTCTCATTGTCATTTGTAAAGCATCGGGACTCACCGTGTTCCACTTCATCTGGTGGCCAGACTGATGCCAAGCATCTTCCATCTGAGGTTTAATCCTTTTCTTACATTGCACTGGAGGAGGGGTAATCTTGGTTTGGTGGACTGAGTTGGTTCCTCCATGATTTCATCATCCATTATACCATGCACTGTGCATTGTCATTTGCATGGTGGTGGTGGTTGCATGGACATCATCATTCTCATTGTGATCTGTAAAGCATCAAGACTCACTGTGTTCCACCTAATAACTGTGCTTTCCGGACCCTGCAGGGTCCGGAAAGCACGTTATTATTGCAGGGGTAGTATAAAAAGTTGCACAAGAGCAGTACTGCAAAAGTTCGCGCAATCGGCTGTTTTATTTTTGTTTGTTTAATGTTACAGATGCAGCGTCATAGTAAAGTGCAAAATCCATTGTAAAGTGTGCTAAGTGACTTAGCACCGGGAAATTTGCAGCCAGATAAGCAAATTTTCCCAGGCGGGAGGGCGGCCCGTGCCAATTTTTTGCGAGCGCGCGTTCACACTGCACGCAGCCGAGCCCGAAGCGCAAGTGCCGCACACGAGGTGCGAATCACGTGACCGCTTCCCACGCCCGAACACCACTCATCTAGCAAATTTGGGCAGGGTCTCTTCGCAGAATACCCATTTACTTCGTGAATAATTACATGGCCGACATAGAGTGGCTTTCAGTAGCATTGGATTGAGTACGGACGAACAGGCAAGGGTTGTGCACAGCCCCCAAGTCTCCCGACCCTCACTTTCTCGCACGCGCGCCTTCCGCTTAGTCAGCGCATTTGCAGTGGCTGTAGGCACAGCCACCTGCAAATTTCTCAGGAATAAACGTACTTTGCAGAGAGCAACTCGTTTCTGGCCGTGAAAATCCTCCCCAATTCGTGGGAGTCAGGGATCACGTGGTACGTCCAGGGGCGCCCATAGGGCTTTGGTATGGTACGGTCAGGTTAGGGTTAGAAAGAAGCTGATTGGTAACAAGATTCTACAAACTCCTTTGTCTCAGCATTGAAAATTTTCGCTCTTACACGCTCGTTTGAAAGCCATGGATACGGTGTCTGCTACCACCACTACACTACTGCTCCGGCTTGTGGGGGTGTTTGGTGCAACGTGCGCTCAGTTCATCAACATCACCCCACCCAACCCCCAGCCTACCAAGCAAGAAACGCGTAGGGTGTCTGTGGTAGAGAAGAACATGATTGGCACCATGAAGTTCACAATGCAGGTATGTTCTCCCCTTCCCTGCTGAGGTTTTTCTTCACAGTCGACACATGCAATATAGTTTTCTTATTTGTTCGCGGGTGTCGCTGAAATCGTTCTGATCATCATGCGGCTTTCTGCAAGGATGGCAGGAAGCACATTCCTTGCCAGTACGTGTGTCGAAAAACTCGAGTTCACCCCTCTAGCAATTCTGGGATGCATCCTGGCTGGCATCGGGATGTCCATTCAGTATAATGTGCTACCAGACACTTGGACGACTATTCACATTCGAGCTTGCAATTCTTCCAAATCACAAACTAATCACATCTGGCCCATACACCCTCGTGCGACACCCCTCATACATGGGCGCCATGGTCTTGCTTGCTGGAATTACACTGGTCTATGGCACGCAGGGGTCCATGATGTACCATTGCCCTGTTGGATATGAACTGTGGGCACTGTTGTGGAGTGCCTTGGTCATCTTCTCCAGTCTAATGATGGGAGAAAGGTGTCTTCGCGAGGACTGCATACTACGCGCAACTTTTGGGAGAGATTGGGAAGAGTGGAGCCAGCGAGTAAGGTGGAAGCTGATTCCAGTGGGTTTTTTGAACATGAATCGTGCAAGAGGGTTGACTGCCCACTGATACCCAAGCATATGTATGATACACCCTCATTAATTAATAGCCACCCTCAGATACATCACTGAAAATGGAATCCTAATCTAGTCTCGAGCCGTTATAGGAAATTCGGGTGAACACGGGAAGCAGATGTTTCCAGCGCTGGGGTTGTGTCATGCTAGAATGACTAAGCCTCACTACTGATAAGATCATCATCTGATGGACTGATATATGCACTGATTGTGTGATCAACATCCTTGAACATGTCTGACTACTATGATATTGATGGTGGCGACAATCTGTTCGACTTCGATGATGAGGTTGACCCATTTGCTGCACCTCACATACCCTCCTGCACTATGTTCAATGATGATAGTGAAAATGACACAGACAACACTCAAAATCAAATGCCGTCGCACCCAATTCAAATTGAAAATACTCGGCAACTGAAAGGAGTGCTTGCAGGCAACATTGCGGAGAAAGTCCTCACTGTTCTACCATGCATGGATAGTGTAGGGCTGAACCTTCCACTGTTCTTGGATTTCCTGAGCTGGGGAGATCAGGAATGCATTGTAAATGCGAAGATAAGGTACGAATGCACTGCTCTAATGGTGAGCAAAGAACTACCAGGCATCCTGGAATGCTGGAGAAGTCCACCACAGGCGAGCTGTAGTACAGATGTACGAGCCAAGGCAGCACAGCAGTGATGGAGGAGTTTGCATTTTCATGTGTTGGAGAAGTCGTCGAGAAGGAGCTACAAGGCATTCAGGAGTTAGCTATGTGTCCGTCGGATGAAGTCTCTGATAGTGGACTCACCCGCTTTCTCATCAAGGACATAGTGTTAAAACTAAGTAGCCCTGCACTTGGCAGCATGCCAAAGCTGTGCGTGTTGGAGTGAAACGACCCCTGTCCTTACTCCGACTTGGGCACGTGATCGTGTCGCTTACATAAGCTGTTAGAGCGCACCCACACTCTAGTAAAATTTACCTAGTCCCTCAGTAGCTTGACAGACTACTGAGGTTCCCTACAGATTCCTCTCTGGGTTTCCCTCTGCAACCCCCACAAACTTCTTCAGTGCGCTTTGCTGCAGAAGGTCTCTTGAACGAAGGAGCAAGATTGGAAACATATGAAGAAACTATCTGATCTTGTGAGTCCTTCACTTCTCTATCACAGACTGATAGGCTGAATTGCCATTGCCCAGGTCATCCTATCCATGATCTTCCAATTGATGTATGCACGATTGCACCACCACAATTGTTGGCAGAAATTCTTGACCACTTTCCTCTGTGCGCAAGGGATATCGGCAAAGTCACTTGATCTTCTTCATGCGTTTGGACTGACGATGTCACGCAAATGGTCAGTCCGCGCATTCACCACCATTTCTGCCAATGCCCTAGAGAAAGTGCGTCAGCAAGTGCGCTCGATGCCTTTTGTCATCTCGCATGACAACATGAACATAGCTTTCTGCACCTTTTCACAGCGACTCGACAAGCAGAGCCACTTTGACTCTGGTACAGCCAGAACTGTATACTTCCAGCCCAATGCCACATTGGAATGCCCATTGTGCAACTGAGCCTTACAAGAACATCGCACAGAGGGAAGAAAACATCCCCTTACTGTACATGACATATTCCAGCTAGAGACAAAGAATGCAGCCAGACAACGTGCCCGTGACATTCATCAAGTACTTCAGTATCTTGTCAAATCTCCTGAATCCAATTTTCAAACCTATCAGCATAAAGATCATGATGTCTTTTTACCACCTGCCCCCATTGAAAAAATCCTGCATGGCCCACAATCCATCTCTGAGCAGCACATACTTGGGAAAGTTCATATCGAGGAGGCAAGCTATGAGGGGAATGATCAGTTGATTATGGAGTGGTTCAAGCAACTGAATCTACATACAACGGATGAGAGGAAGTGCACTGGACTGGAGCATGTGATAGTATGGGTTGGAGATCAGCTGACAGTGGAACGATTGCGTGGACTCCTCAAATACCGTGCACAGCACAATAGGATGGCAGGCCTAAACAAAAAAGTGTTTGCATTTCTGATATGCCTGGCATGGGCACTTGAAGAAAAAAGGCACCCCCTTGGAGGGAGCCTCTGTACCTATGAAATACCATGACTGATGCCACTGGGTATAGAGCGTCACCTATATGCGAACCATCCGTATGCTCAGTTCCTTGTTGGAAGGTGTACACGCTAGGTAGGTAAACAGCCAAGTCAGTCCCCAACTAGAGTACAGGAGGTTTGTGCAGTTTCGGTCGAAAACAGTAGAGTTCAGGTAGATGCTAGGTGCAAAACCTTCGCATTGCAACGGCAGTGGAGAAAGGGAGCCTTTGTCCAAAGCTGACCTCCTGGTGAGAGTTAATCTTGCACATGTCATACACTCAAATATGGTTCATATCAATGATGCTATGAACCGAGGGTTTGGCATTTCTACAATCGACAGGTCATATTATCAGCTTGCCAAATAATGTGCATCTTGATTAGGCACTTTTGGCAAGTTGAGGGACCTTGGCCAACAAGTACTATGTTGTGACAAAAGCTATGTAGAAGGGGACTCAACCACCACCTGAGTGCGGACAGCGACCGAGGTTTGTAAGTGAAAGTGGTGAACTTTATATAGGTGGAAACGAGCAATGGACAACGAGTAAGAAAGGGTACTCGTGGGAAAATATTGCCGGTTCGTCTCGGTTCGTCTAAGGTTCGTCTTGGTTCGTCTTGGTTCGTCTAAGGTTCGTCTCGATTCGTCAAGATCGGCCTTGTCACTTCTTGACACGCCTCTGGCATGCGTTCACGTGGACACCAATGGTAGAGGAACTTCAGCGAATTCCCAGCAGTCCTCTCTATCAGGTCTACTCCACACTCAAGCCTGCTCATATACAAAGTCTTGCTGACAACTTGCAAAGGATCTTTCCTTCCCTCGGAATCTTTCACGTCATGTGAATTCGATGTGGTCATGCAACTGTACTTGTGCCATCGAATGACTATGTTGCATCTGACTAGGAAGATGCTGACGCCTATCCCCCCATCGCTTGGGTCCGATTTTGTAGATGCAGGCGCATCATGGTCAGGCAAGTCCACCTCGCATTCATTTTATCCCATTAGGTGTCTGCATCTCCATGTTACGGTTGATGGTATGCAAAGCAATACGACATGACAACCTAGGGTGCCAAGGGCATACTGCACTTATAAGGTCTAAGGTCTGGTCATGATGCTGTACCCAAGTTACGTGGTTACCAGCTGCTGCCTCACTTGGGTGGATGGTAGGGGTAGAGGTAATTCTTCGACATCATTGAACGTGTTCCAAACCAGACAACCACTCGGAATGGCTCCAGATGCACTACGAAGTGCGATCTGCAGTGTGCGATTGCTACGGGACTCCAGATCTCTTCAGAGACTACCATCTAGTGAACTGTCCTTAGAAGCCATATCTGAGAACGTGTTAGAGTAAGCGGAAATGTCTCAACTTCATACGACTTGATTCCTCGCAATTGCCTGTCGAAACGTTCGTTGATTCGATCAGGGTCATTAGGGGTCACAATACACCAACATTCGAGGAAATGTTTACTTTAGTTGGGATATCACCCTCATCACATCTGGATCAATTGTATACCACCCTGTCACAAATACTTTGGGCTATCGTAAAACAAACTGAAGACGAACTGGCGACAAACCACACAAGAACCACACACGAACCTTCCATGAGTTGGGGGCCAACTTTCTTTGATAACCCTCAAGCAGATCTTGGATTCATCTTAGTGTCAACCATACGGTATGGGATGCTGCATTGCCCTCAAACAGTGTCTGCTGAAGAAAATCACTGTGACAATTATATACTTCATTTGTGGTTGTGTTCTTCTCTCGAATTCGTCCCCTTCCACCAATGTACCTTCAAAGTGCAGTACACAGGCCACTCTCAGTGACTGACCAAAAGATCCAATGATATCTCGTGACAGAATGGGTCCTTGCTCTGTCCCTGGGAGAAGAAACCCATATCTGGTAAATACAGCCGGATGCTGCCTAGAGGAAACGGCACTGTATCTGCATCTGAAATTCTGCATTGGTGTTTCTGTGCGGATGAACTCCTGCCATGATATTAAACAGAAGTGAGGCAGCAAACAGCCTAAATAATTTGCAATCTATGCTCATACCCGTAAGAAAGACCGCTGCTAGTAGTGAACACCAAAGAACATGGTGATGGTGAAGCAACTTGGCACATTAATAAATTACAAGAAACTTCTAAGTCCAGGTCTAAATATTTGTTCAGTCCATGAGGGTGCTGGCTTGCCCTTTGTGGATGGGAGTGGAACTACTGTGCTTACCCCACTTCGGAAAATCAAATACATGCAAATGGTATTCGAAAGCAGGTGGAAATAACAAACTGACAGTTTTAATCAATGCGGACTGATCAAACGAGCTGTCGCAGTAATATGGAAGCTGGTCGGAACGACTGTATGCCTGTACCATCAATGCAAAGGAGAAAGAGAAACCCATGCTATGCCCCATACTTAGTCATAATCACTTTGAACATCATGCCCTTCCATGATGAGGACGTCTCCCTATGCCAGTGCATCATCGATTAGAATAATCTTTTAAGGAAGGGATGTCCACACCTACATGGCGAATTATCAACGACAGAGCAATCTCCTTCCGATTGGCTGACATTGCGCAGCGTCGGAAATGCATCGTCGCAGGGGAACCTAATGACAGGCTGGCGATAATGGGGCCCAGACGCTTCTCGTCGTCACTATGATACTACATGACAAAGTTCAGAGGAGGATTAGTCCACAGTGGATGTACGTACCGACATCTTCTGGCCTTCTAGGTATGTTGCTGTGAGGACTTCATTAAATTGTGTGCCTGGGTTTACCACCAGGTGTGCTCTCTGTTTGATCAAATCTAGCGCTTCGCGGATGCAATCCAGTGTTTCGGAAAGTGGCACGGTATTCGACGTTCCTCCTACATACTGTGTTGAGGCGTTCAGTAATGCAAAGTGGGTGAAAAATTGTAAAAGTACCTTGTATGGCTCACCTGCCATGTGACATGTCAAATGGCTAAGGATTAGGTTAGGATTAGGTTAGGTTAGGTTAGGGTTAGGTTAGGGTTAGGGTTAGGGTTAGGTTAGGGTTAGGTTAGGTTAGGGTTAGGGTTAGGGTTAGGGTTAGGTTAGGGTTAGGTTAGGGTTAGGTTAGGGTTAGGTTAGGTTAGGTTAGTTAGGTTA